>JAUMHN010182305.1:0-21764 GCA_032360265.1 Heliamphora ciliata
GTTGAAGCTTCTGCTTTCATTTTTATATTCAGATTTCTCGTGTTTAGTGTAATTGTTGAAATTTCTTGGTGGAACTGAAATTACTTATGTACTTTTGAAATGTTTAGAATTCACTTATGATGTAATAACTACATATGTAAATATGAATGAATGGCTAGAATATCTCTTTATTTATATTTATATATGTCTCGACATGCCTGGAGGACGGGGCGTCACATCAAATGCCCGATTTGATTGCGATTTGTAAAGCCACCCACTACAATAAAGACAAACAAGAGTGGATATCTCCTGAATGCCAAATTAACTATGTATGTTTGAAGGATTATTCATTTAATTTTTTTGGTTAAATTAAAATTATCTTAATGATTAGGCTTAGAAATGTAGTTGACTAGAATAAATATATGATAGGAGAAGATGATACATATGCAAGCCGAGCATTGCTCCCAACCTGATGCAGTCCCGTTGACACCAGAGGAATTGTCGGGTAAGGTGTTGAAAGCAAGGTCGGGGTAAGTAAAGGGACTTGGCTTGAGGCCGTCATCCTCTCTTAGGTCTATTGTTCCATCTACTGAGACTACTGATTACGTAAAGCAACTTGAGATGGAGATAGAGTCACAAAAAGATCAGATAGCAGAGTTAAAAGAGGCAAATAAGTGGCAAGAGGAGATGACAACAAGTATCATGAGTTTTTTGAGACAACATGGTTTCAGTGGAGAATTTGCGAATGGAGGTAATATATGACAAGTTCACAAGCACTTTGGTTAGTTTATTTTATTTTACTCATTTATGACGGTTATCGTTAGTTGCTTTGCTTTTAGTTTTTTATTACTTTCTAATGTTTACAATGAATTAAAGAGGCAAAGAAATAAGGTTCACTGTTTGGTTTTTCTTTCCTATTACCTACTCATGAAATAAGTTAGAATGGATAGTCAGTCTATGACTTAGTATCTTCTTCTTATTTTCCTCTCATTCTTTATGTTGATTTATATTATTAGTTTGAATTGAATGTTTTTAATATATGCATGAGAAGTTAGGATGGATAGTCCATGATTTAGTATTCAGTTATGTTTTAGTTGTTAAGACTCAGGCAAAACCTGTGTCTATTATGTTGCTTGCATTATTACAGGTTATTTTGTAAACTTGAATTATCCAAAAAATAAGAAAAATTCTGCCAAATTTTTTTAAAAATTTAACACTTAGAATATTTTTTTTTGTATTATTTTTGGCTGGAGGTTGTTCTATGCATACGAAAGATGCCGCCAATTGATTGTGATATAAGATTCGTTTGGTTACTGTCGTACTAGTGTGGAAGGAAAGAAAAAGAAAGATTACTTGAGTTTTTTTTTATTTGTTTTTATTTTTTCATATTTTTTTAAATATTATTCTTTTCGTTTTAGTACTTTTAACCAATAAAATAGGATATTTAAAAAAATCGTTAAATTGGGTGTTTGGAATAATTGTTTGGGTTGTACTATGATGAGAGAATAAACTAATAGATAATAAATAATAGTTTGGGTTGAACTTGAAGAGTTAATATTTTCAACTTCAATAATACCAATATTTATATTCTCTTTTTTTTTAATTTTTTTTTTATTGTTGTAGATAGATTTCTAGCAATATGAAGACAATTTATTGTATTAACTATATATCATTTTAATAATTTTCTTGTGTTTGAAGATTTGCTACAAAAGAAAGATGGCATTGAAGAATTTTGTGTCGCGATTTTTTAAATATTATTTTATTTGATTAAACATATATTTTTTTGTTCATTTATTTGAAATGAATTGTTTGATACATTTTTTTGAAGTTAGAAGTATATTTACATTATTATGTAAGCAAATTGGAGATTTATACTTAATTGTTGTGGTGAATTTTGATTAATTTTATCTCTCATTCTATTTATTTGTGATGAAATGGCTTGCCACAATTTACATTATAGTAACGACGGAATTTGTTTTGTCACAAAAATTTGATTTTGCAACGATTTTACGACAAATTTAGTCATCACTAATTGTTGTTAACAATTTAGGTAAAGAAAATTGCCACAAAATTATGTCACTAATTGTTTTCATTTGCGAGGAAATAACGTTCATCTCAAACTGTCTTATATTGCGAGAAAATATTTTGTCACAAATTGACTATACGCAAAAATAGTTTTTCATTTTTGGTGACGAAATAGCATTTATGAAGAAAATTTTTCGTCACAAAAAATGATAATAAATTGTCACAAATGGTATTTGTTTGGTGATTAGTCAAGATTTTTCATCACAAAATGCCAAAATTTTAGTGAGGAATTAAATTTTCGTCACGAGGTACTTTTTGCGACGACCCTTTAGTGACAAAAGTGTAGAAGACGAATTTTCGTCACGGAATCTATTAGCGACGAAATACATAGATTTAGAGACAAAATCATTTCGTTAATGACTTATTTTGTTGTAGTGAAATGTGCAATATGGACAAAGTGAAAGTAAGATTATTTGGATGGTGCAAATATCAATCAAATTAAACTAATCATGCTTATCATTGGTAATCACATGCTTACAATTCAACAAAATAAATAGAATAACTAGATCACTATATAAGCATCATAAAGAATTAAATTTAATCTGACCACTCCAAAAGAGAAGAAATGGAGGAAGAAAGGTCGGGCATCTAGACAAAATACCCGAATTGCTACAATTTGGGTCTCTTCAAGTCGGAGAATGGTGATTAGCAGTCTAATCCTCGGGAATGTTTCAATTTTTGTCGGTGAATCAAGGATCTAGCCGGGTATCGGTGGTCATCCTTTTAGTACTTCAGCAGAGTATTGGTATTAGAATTCTTTCGCTTTCTAACTCATCAAAACTTTGTTATCAGAATTGTCCTCCTCAAATCGTACCAGAGGTATGGTATTTATAGAGTTCATCATCCAATGAGGTGATGGGATGTTTTGAGACACATTAGGATTTTTGGAATTGGCGGTCGCCATGATTGAAGTTGGCGGTCGCCACAAAGGTTAAGTTTTTAAGAGTTTTTTCTAGCGGTTGCCACAATAGAGTTGGCGACCCCAAGGTTTGAAGATGGCCGTCACCACTTTGGCTAGGGTTTTCGACAGGTTCACATGGCAGTCGCCACTATGGACTTGGCGACCCCAAAATTCGAAGATGGCGGCACAAGGATTGAACATAGTGGGTTCACTGGTTTTAAAGAATTTGATCATCTGGTTTGAATACTGAGCTTGGATCATTCCCTGAGGATCGTTCTGAAACACCATTCCACTTGATTTTATCATCAAATTCACACGAATCAACCTAAGATTAGGCAGGGTCAAATTAAGGTGTCTATAGTTGTCCCTTTTTGATACAACTTGCACAGCAATGCGTGATGCGAGTTGTCAAAGATCCAAAGACAACATCCATTTGATCAAGCCCTCAGTCTTAGGCTACAAGCACACAAGCATGCATATCATGTTGGTCGTACTCAAATTTTCATCGAACTGCCTATGTACCTCTTTGCTAGGGATCAGACCAAAACGTAGTTCTTTGTGCAAATGCACAGATACAAAATGCAAAATATGATGCAGATACTAGTATGATGCAAATACTGGTATGATCAAATAACACTCTAAAGATTGAGTCAAAATCTAAAGGGGCACAATCAATCAAATAAGTTAAAGATCGAGTCAAGATCTAAAAACTCAGCTGGAATAAAATAATTAAAAGGATCAAGTCAAGATCCTAGAAATTATGTTAACTGGAAAAAACACAACGAAATAACTAGGTCGAGTCAAGAACCAAAAATTCGAAACAATAATAGGACGAGGATAATTAAAAGTCGAGTCAAGACTTAAAATTATCCTCAACGAAGAGCAAACCACAAATCAATAGGTCGAGTCATTACCCAAAAATTTGGGACGAAATTGAGATAAGGATAATTAAAAGTCGAGTCAAGACTTAAAATTATCCTCAATGGAGAGCAAACCGCAAATCAATAGTTCGAGTCAAGACCTAAAAATTTGGAATGAAAATGGGATAAAAACAATTAAAAAGTCAAGTCAAGATTTTAAAATTAAATTTATCATGAAAAAATTACAAATTAATAGGTCGAGTTAAGACCTAAAAATTCGAGACGAAAACTGGATAAAAATAATTAAAAAGTCGAGTCAAGACTTTAAAATTAAATTTATTGGGAAAAAACTACAAATTAATAGGTCGAGTTAAAATCTAAAAATTCGGAACAAAAATGGAAGACCTAAAAATTCAGGACAAAAACGGAAGACCTAAAAATTTGGGACAAAAACGGGATAAAAATAATTAAAAAGTCGAGTCAAGATTTTAAAATTAAATTTATCAAAAGAAAATCACAAATTAATAGATCAAGTCAAGACCTAAAAATTCGGGACAAAAATAGGATAAAAATAATTTAAAAAATTGAGTCAAGACTTTTAAATTAAATTTATTAGGAGAAAATTACAAATTAATAGGTAGATTCAAGACTTAAAAATTCGATACAAAAACGGGATAAAAATAATTAAAAAGTCAAGTTAAGACTTTAAAATTAAATTTATCGGGAGAAAACACCACATAAAATACAATAAAAATAATTAAAAACCAAAACAGGGTTTTTAATTATTTTTATTCGAGAAAACAACATATAAAAATAATTAAAAATCGCGACAAGGTTTAAAATTATTTTTATCCGAGAAAATAACACATAAAAATAATTAAAAACAACATATAAAAATAATTAAAAATCTCGACAAGGTTTAAAATTATTTTTATTCGAGAAAACAACACAAAAATAATTAAAAATCGAGACAAGGTTTAAAATTATATTTTAAAACACAAGCTAAACATCCAAACAAGCCCCAAACACCCCCCCTAAACCCGAAAACATAATCATCGCCCTGAAAACATGTGCCCGCCAACATTGGAGTTGGCGGTCGTTGGGTCCAATCACCGAGAACACGATGCGACCGTTGAGTAGGTGGCGGTCGCATTATCATTTCAAACTGACATGGCGGTCGCCATGTGGTGCCTCACATACCTGGCAGTTGCGCACATCGAATGTGGCGACCGCTACAACTGAGAGCCAACAAGACTTCCAGGATGCGCGGGTTAGGCACATTCGCACTCCCCCTGCTTCTCTCTCTAGCCTCAGACTCTGTCTCAAGCTTCCTTAGGTTTCCCTTGCTTTTGAACTTTTCTCCTTGCTTTTCGGCCATTCCATTGACATGGCAGGACCTAGACGAGGCGGTGACATCTTTAGGATACTACGGGGTCCCTCTGTTGGTGAGAGTTCTTCCATGGGCGCCCTTGGCAGCACGAGCTCCAGTATTCCTGCTAGCGGGGTCACGACCACTTAGCCATCTACTGCACTGGGGGCAATAGATGCCTTAGCTCTTAAGGCGAAGCGGGCTATTCGTCAAGCTGCTCAGGAGGAGGCACGCACAACTACTGTGGCACAGGCAGCAACAGAGCAGGCAGCTGCGGATCAGGCTGTGACATCCCGTCCTCCGGGCATGTCGGGACATATATAAATGTAAATAAAGAGATATTTTAGCCATTCATTCGTATTTACATATCATAAATATTACATCATAAAGGAGTTTGAACTGTTTAAAAAGTACATAGCGTTTACAGTTTTCACCAAGAAATTTTAAATAACATAAGAGTTGCAGGAAAACTGAACAAAAGAACAAAAATAAAGGTCTCGAATCCTCAAAATGCATCAGCAGGGTCCCCGTGTTCCTGGTACTCACTATGTTCTTCGTATTCTTCTTCTCCCTCTGGGACGACTTCCTCCAAGAACTCCTTCTCACCTGTGGGACAAATGCCATGAGCCAGAGCCTAGAAGAAAATTTCCTAAACCTTCTGACCAAACTCACAAAAAATATTCTACAACGTATATTATATAACACCCGGTATAATTTAAAGTCAACGAGAGCGAAAAATTTGATAATTATAGCCTGGCAAGCATATATAAGAACAAGTGTACAGGTATGTGATCAAAATGGATGCGATGCAAGTGCCCAATCTAACTTATACCCAGAATCATAACACGAATTCCACGCCAGAAATTTCCAGAGTAGACTTTATGGGAATTTGAACACCAAACCTATCCTCGCCTCGTTGCTTAAGGTAAACACTCGCCTTGGCTTTTGCCTCAGCTATTTTACTTAATGGTAACGGCGTGGGGTTGGGCCAATAACGTCCTTATCCTCCGACCAACCAAAAATGAGCAAAAACCCACATTAAGGACCAGGATGCTCGTTTGGTGTCAACTCAAAGTCTAAAATTACCAATAGGAATTTCAAGAGACACTTTATATTATTCAAAGTACCAAGATGAGGGATTTAGGACCGCCATAATTGGGCTCTCTCCGGAATTACCACTGCAGTGGGATTAGGTCCACCGAATTAAGCTCTCCTCGTAGTTACCCTTCAAAACTTCGTGGTAATGGGGTTTATGTTTGCCATAATTGGGCACTCTCCGAAATTACCACTATAGTGGGATTAGGTCTGCTGAATTAATCTCTCTCCATAGTTACCCAATTTGCCCGTGTCGACACCACTTGCATAATATAACCATAACTCAAGGAGTGACGAAATCAAAGGGACATATACCCAACTTATATGAACGAGGTACAGGATGCAACCACAAGATGCTCCAAGTGCAAAGTAACAATGCTTATGGTATAACAACTCGTATCTTGAAGTATAACTTAACAATAGCATGGTATGAAATTAAACATGGCAAGACGTAAAAACCATCACACCCTAAAGCACAAGGTACAACCATTAAAGCACTAAGTATAATCAAATGAAGCGTAAGTTATAATTCTCAAGATTTGGTTCAAACTTTATAGCTTGAATTCTAATCATCATATAAAATTCGGGTCTCAGAACAAAAAAAAGTATCAGACACATAGCAACTTTAAAGGCCAAGTGTAAGTATTAAATTAAAAGGGTCGACAGGGTTTTGGGCATCTAGACTTGGAATCAAGTTATGATTTTTAGACACCATTTGGATAAAAATATTTCTTACAACTCTTATGTTTAGCACTAAGGGGAAAACCTAAGGAAAATGGGTGAATAAAGTATTCTAAGCGAAAACGGTTCAGCACTTTCTTCAAAATTTTACTGAAAATACGTCTATGTTGGTCTCGATTTTGGAGCACCAAATCAAGTCAAAATGAGCCCATTTATGGGTATGTTCTAACTAAACACGTCCCCTACAAATTTTATGTTTAGTGTTAAGGGTAGTTATTTGGAACAAGTTAGAGTTTTTGTCCATTTTATAAAATAGGTTCTATCAGCCGTGAAAACTCAGCGGAGCAGATTTTGGACAGAGAGTTCGAAATGGTTTTACGAGACCTTCCCAAGGTATATTGATCTGATTTTTGAATAGAACATACTTCACTATGTTAGCTACAATTCTCATGTAGACCACTGTTGGAGTAGGTCACTAAAAATAGGGATTTTTGGCTATACAAAAATATGTGACAGAAGTGTCCTTTCATGGCTGTACCTCAACAGAGAGTTCGAACGAGGTTTTGACTTATCAAAACTAAATATTTTGTGCTCATATTTTGTGGGTAATTTAATATACATATTATCTACACCTTTTATGTTTTGGCTAAAGCTTAGATCTCATTTTAAAGTAGGATTTTTAGGTCGGTAGTGTTGACTTGTCTAAAAACGACGCACTTTGGTAGAATTGCAATATCTCGAGTTCTACTTATTCAAATGAGTTGAAACCAAAATTTGGATGAAATATAACACAAAAATATAAATCTGGACATAAAAAAATATGCTTAGATCAATTTCTACGTTGAGTTATGGTGTTTGAAAGATCAGGGCTGAAACATCAAAGTTCTCAAACATCAGGCCCCTTTATGTTCAAGGCTTGTACTTATGATATGTCATGGTTTTGCTCCATTGCTTTGCATGCTTGTGTTTTAGATATTAATGTCAAGGTTTTAGAACACTTTTAGGTCATCAAACTCAAAAATAACAACACACAAACACATCTCATATCATTGAAGAACATAGCAGCCCCTATTTTTCAACTATAACGCTTTTTTGATTTATTTTCGATTCTTGATTTTTAAGGTGTTTAAAGAGATGAGTTGAGGGATATTTTGGGTGATATTAGACATAAGGTTTAGGGGTTTTACTTACTTGTTTGAGGGCTCAAATGATGATAGGATGAAAGGACTTAGCTTTAGGAAAACTTCTCTTGATTTTCTTGGCTCCTTCTTCTTTCTCTCCTTCTTCTTTCCTCCCTTTCTCTCTTAAACTTGGAAGAACACTCAAGAACCATAGAAATCTGGTCTCTCACGTCTCTTGAATAAAAATAATGAAGGGGAAAGAGAGTGTTTGGCTTAGTTTATATAGGAAAAGCTAAGGAACACAATGGTGCAATTTTTTAGTCCTTTTCTTTTTCCTTTTCTTTTTCTTCACATGGGTTGATGTGATTTGGTGCAAGTTTTGAGAGAGATATTTCAGATTTGGCTTGAGGGATTCGGCTGGGGGTCAGTTTGGGGGGCAAAAAATCGATTCTCAATCAATCTAGGGTTTTAACCTTAGTTTACGTGCTCGTTTGTGCAAGAAAATGCTTTAAAAGTTAATTTGATGTATTTTTTTAGTGTCTTTTCCAATTGACCCTTATATTCCCATGAATTATCATAGTTTTTGTAAAAATTAATTAAATAGCTGTAGTCTTTTAAATCAAATTAAGCTAGTTTGATAAAATATGGTTTTTTGACTTATTTTAGTGTGTATGTACTACAATAATGATTTGTTTGCTTTTGTTAGCGTATAATATCATATTATTATGTATATTACTTGGCCAACAAGTGTTGAATCATCATAATGCTTGATTTGATATCTTTCTCAACTTTTTAGGTTTAAAAGAAAACAAAAATCTACTTTTTGCATAACTCCCAAGGAGAACCGGCCACTAAGGGGCATTTTTGTTATTGTTGATGTTATTTTGTTCTTTACTACTTAATTATACTTAAATTTCTAATTTAGGGTGTCCATGTATTAAAATTTGAATTTTTAAAACTTTTTGCTGTACTAGGGGCAAAATAGTTATTTTACCCTAATTATGAGAATTTTTAATTTTTAATTCATTATTTCATGATAATTACTTAATTTAGAATGTTGAGAGGTTCTCCAGGTGTTAAGGTTTTGTTGCTTGAGTTTTAGACCTTTTTAGGAATTTTGGATTGAACTTAAGGTTTTCAAATCGAGTTAGGATTGCGAACCTTTTCCGTGTTCTATAGTCTCGTGGGCTATCCATCACTAATAGTTAGGGTTTGGGTTGGGTCTTTACATGGGTCATTATCAACTGAATTGTAACAACTAGGGTTCGAGTCGGGTTGTTACAGACTACCCCCTTAAACAAATTTTGTCCTCAAAATTTTATCTCGTACTTCATCGTGTGAAAGGTTGCGGATGATTTGCTAGCATTGTGCCTTCTCATCTTCAAGTTGGCTTTCTCACTTTCGTGGTACTGCCTCAGAGCTTCTATTAATAGAATTGCTTTTCTTACAGAGCACCTTGATTTGGATCTCTACGGAGCTTTCCTCAAAGTTACATCCTTTTATTCACATACAACTCGTGGTAACTCGGTGATTGACAAGGCGTTTCTATCGGCGAGCATGCAAGCTAATCTTCTGTTGAAGTTACTTGATCTTCATACCTTTGCGTTACTCGATGTTAGGTTTTCACGTCATTCTCCTTGAATACGTACAATAGTGTCACTCTCTACTTGTTCCCATATCTTCTTCTGTTGACAATCGATAATAGCGCGATGTCCAGAGAGCGAGTCCATTCTGAGAATTGCGTCGTATTCGTTAAAATCCATGACTCGCAGGTCGCATGGTATAAGGGTGTCAGTACTCTCAACGTGCAAGTTTTACAACAAAGTTTACTTGCGTGTGATTTTACAACAAAGGTCGCATGGTATAAGGGTGTCAGTACTCTTAACACTTTGAACAGCATGGACATACCTTGCATAACACTGGTTCCTTCTACTTCTTACTCCTATTTTGTTAGTTAGTTTCTAGTCGGGCAACCTGAACTGGCTGCGGCTACCTTTGTGGCTGGTTCTGAGGTTGCCTCTACTGCTGGGATTGGTTGTTCAGAGTCCTTTGTATTAAAGTCTAGATTGTCTTTAGGTTTTGGGATCTTGTGGAGTTAATTTAAGATTTATTCATTTGCATTTCATAACATTCAAGTTCGAGTACATAACCAGTTGGGAATACAAGTTTTTCTTAGAACGATTTCAAAGGGCGAGGTACAAAACACATAGGGGCTCAACTAGAATAGGTGTGGATAACACCATCGGAGTTTGACCGCGTAGTCCTACATTACTTCCAAGTTTCGTAGCATTTACATTGCATTTCTACGTGCCACATTCTTGCGGATCCCATGTTAGCTTTTTTAGTGATGGCGATAGGAACCTTCATATAGGTCTCAATTAGAGATGTTTCATGAGCTCCTACTTACTAGTTCTTGCAGTCGGGGTTATTGATCTTCAAAACATGTTGAGCGCGGGCGTTGACAAACATTCTGTGTTGTAACTCTAGGTAGAGATCTGTCTTGCGACTCGATGATGCGCCAGGTGGTTCTTTGAGGATGTGCACGATCCGAGATTCAAGGAAAGATTCCCAGATGGTTCAAAAGATAGGTTGTATGAGGTCAAATGATCATAGTTAAGGTAGTCACCATTGACACAAATTGAGTGATCATTTGGGGTTCAAATGTAGGTGAAACAAGAGGTGTACAGTGAACAATACTTAAACAAATGTTCTTGGAACTAATCCAGTACAATCAGATTCTGATAAAGAGATTTTAAGCAATAGGCAACCAAACTAGATATTTACCCTGAAGTTACGTTAGGCTAACGTACTTTAATTCAAGCATCTAAGTCTACTTCCCTGGTTGGGATTTCAGGAGTAAACAAAAAACTCACAAAATTACTGCAACAGATTGTGGTTTCAAAATCGAGAGAAAATGAACAATGGCGAAATATGTTATTAATGTCGAATGTTTAGAACGGGTAATTATCGAAGAATTGATATCAAGTTCTACGAAAGACGAGTTAGTTCAAGGATGATGGTTTGAATCGGAGGAGAATTAAATGCGAATACGGTCATTATTGAGGTATGAAAACTTGAGGACAAGGGTATTTTCTAGGTTTGAATTTCTAATAGAGTCATCAACAAGACTTAGGAGCGTAATGGTTACCGACAAATGACACTTGACGGTATCGTTGAGGACCAATGATATAATAAGGTGGGACATGCAAAAGAACTTCAAAAAGTTGACACAAGGGCTTGGAATAAAAGAGAAAAAAATTCATAAGGATGTAGTTGCGGGGTTCTAACGGTGGCTCTCGAGGTGATATCTGAAACTTCTCCTACTGCGTATTCCTGTCTACCCCCCTTAAAATAAGATAACTTGTTGCATGAATCTTTGATCTTCGATCTCGATGCTCTTACTCGTCCACATTAAGGACCAAGATACTCGTTTGGCGTCAACACAAAGTCTAAAATTACCAATAGGAATTTCAAGACACACTTCACATTATTCAAAGTGCCAAGATAAAGGATTTAGGAACGCCATAATTGTGCTCTCTCTGAAATTACCACCGCAATGGAATTATGTCCGCCAAACTAGGCTCTCTCCATAGTTACCCTTCAAAACATCGTTGTAATAAGGTTTAGGCCTGCCATAATTGGACTCTCTGTGGAATTACCACCGCAGTGGGATTATGTCTGCCGAATTAGGCTCTTTTCGTAGTTACCTAATTTTCCCGTGTCGACACCACTTCCATAATATAACCATCACTCAAGGAGCGACAAAATCAAATGGACATATACACAACTTATATGACTGAGGTACAGGATGCAACCACAAGATGCCCCAAGTACAAAGTAACAATGCTTATGGTACAGCAACTCGTATCTTGAAGTACAACTTAACAATAGCATGATATGAAATTAAACATGGCAAGACATACAAACCATTATAGCCTAAAGCACAAGTCTTCAAAGCACAAGGTACAACCATTAAGGCACTAAGTATAATCATATGAAGCATAAGTTATAATTCTCAAGACTTGGTTCAAACTTTATATCATGGATTCTAATTATCATATAAAACTCGGGTCTCACGACAAAAAAATGTATCATACACATGGCAACTTTAAAGGCCAAGTGTAAGTATTAAATTAAAAGGGTCGACAGGGTTTTGGAGCATCTAGAGTTGGAATCATATTATGATTTCTAAACACCATTTATATAAAATTATTTCTTACAACTCTTATGTTTAACACTAAGACCAAAACCTATGGTTCAGCACTTTCTTCAAACTTTTACCAAAATACGCCTCTGTTGGTCTCGGTTTTGGGGCATCAAATCAAATCAAAATGAGCCCATTTTTTGCATATATTGTAGGTAAACATGTCCCCTAAAAGTTTCGTGTTTAGTTCTAAGGATAGTTATTTGAAACAAGTAAGATTTTTTGGCCACTTCATGAAATAGGTTCTGTCAGCCGCCAAAACTCAGCAGAGTCAATTTTGGACAGAGAGTTTGAAACGGCTTTGAGGGACCTTCCCAAGGTATCTAGGTCTTATTATTGGACAACCCGTAGATTACTATGTTAGCTACAATTCTCATGTAGACCACTTGTGGAGTAGGTTACTAAAAATATGGGTTTTTAGCTATACAAAAATATGTGACAGAAGTGTCCTTTCATGCTTGAACCTCAACAGAGAGTTCCAATGAGGTTTTGATCTATCAAAACTCAATATTTTGTGCTCATATTTGGTGAGTAGTTCGATATACATGTTATCTACAAATGATATGTTTTGTCCAAAGATATGATCGCATTTTAAACTAGGGTTGTTAGGTCAGTAGTGTTGACTGGTCTGAAAACGACATGCTTTGGTAGAATTGTAATATCTCGAGTTCTACTTATTCAAATGAGTTGAAACCAACATTGGATGAATGATAACACAAAAATATAAATCTGGATATAAAGAACATGCTTAGATCAATTTTTGACGTTGAGTTATGGGGTTCCAAAGATCAGGGCAGAAACACTAAAGTTCTCAAAAATCAGATCCCTTCATATTCAAGGCTCCTACTTATGATATGTCAAGGTTTTGCTCCATTTATTTGCATGATTATGTTTTAGACATGAATACCAAGGTTCCAGAAGACTTTTAAGTCATCAAACTCAAAAATAACAACACACAAGCACATCTCATATCATTCAAGAATACAGCAGCCCCTATTTCTCAACTACAATGCTTTTTCAATTTGTTTTCAATTCTTGATTTTTAAGGTATTTAAAGAGATGAGTTGATGGATATTTTGGATGATATTAGACATAAGGTTTAGGGGTTTTATTTTTTTGTTTGAGGTCTCAAAGGATGGTAGGATGGAAGGACTTAGCTTTACGAAAATACCTCTTAATTTCCTTTGCTCCTTCTTCTTTCTCTCCTTCTTCTCTCCTCCCTTTCCCTCTCAAACATGGAAGAACACTCAAGAACAATGGAAATATGGTTTCTCACCTCTCTTGACCAAAACTAATGAAGGGGGAAAGAGGGTGTTTGGCTTAGTTTATATAGAAAAAGCTAAGGAACACAATGATGTATTTTTTTAGTCCTTTTCTTCTTCTTCACATGGGTTGATGTGATTTGGTGCAAGTTTTGAGAGAGATATTTCAGATTTCGGTTGAGGGATTTGGATGGGGGTCATTTTAGGGGGACAAAAAATCTTATCTTAATCAATCTTGGGGTTTAACCTTGGTTTGCGTACCCGTTTGTGCAAGAAAATACTTTAAAAGTTAATTTGATTTATCTTTTTGGTGTTTTTTCGGACTGAAACTAATTATTTTAGTATATTTATGATAAATTTAGTATTCCATTGAATTATCTTAGTTTTCATAGCAATTGATTAAATAGATGTTGTCTTTTAAGTCAAATTAAGTTAGTTTGACAAAATATGGCTTTTTCACTTATTGTAGTGTAAATGAACTTTAATAATGATTTGTTTACTTTTGTTAGCCTATAATATCATATTATTATGTATATTACTTGTTCAACAAGTGTTAGATCATCATAATGCTTGATTTGATATCATTCTCATTTTTTTAAGCTTAAAAGAAAGCAAAAAGCTACTTTTTGCACAACTCCCAAGGGGAACTGGCCACTAAGGGATATTTTTGTTATTTTTGATGTTATTTTGTCCTTTGTTACTTTATTGTATTTAAATATCTAATTTAGGGTGTCCATGTGTCAAAATTTGAGTTTTTAAAAATGTTTGCTGTACTAGAGGCAAAATGGTCATTTTACTCTAATTATGAGAATTTTTTATTTTTAATTCATTATTTCATGATAATTACTTAATTTAGAATGTTGAGAGATTCTCTTGGTGTTAAGATTTTGTTGCTTGAGGTTTGGATATTTTTAGGGTTTCTGAATTGAACTTAGGGTTTTCGAGTCGAGTTAGGGTTTCGAACCTCTTCTGTGTTCTATGGTCTCGTGGGTTATCTGTTACTAATACTTAGGGTTTAGGCTGGGTCTTTACACAGGTCATTATCAACCGGGTTATTACAACTAGGGTTCGAACTGGGTCGTTACACAGGTGGCTGCAGACGAGGTTAAGGTGGCAAGTTTCTTAGATCCACACATCGGCGAGGGTATTCCTACACCCATTGATCCACTCACTTATGCTCCTGCACCCCACCGTTTGGGCTTAAACAGGATGAGGCAGTATGAGCCTACAGTTACTATAGTTGCTGATGACCTGCTTTTTCACGAGCCCGAGCAGCATCTTTCATTTCAGCACCCTTCGGTAGGTTCTCATGTCTCTTCCTCCAGTATCGAAGCATGTTTTACCTTTATCGTCTTGAATATAGATGCATGCCTAGGATCCCCTGTGACTTGTGATGTGTACGTATTTGATTGGAAAATTGCCCCAGTTGAATGTGCGATATCAAAATCTGTTAATGAAATGGACATTAAAACATGTGACAAATATGAAAGGGACAAACCTAGACATCGGACTGAAAACTAGATAGGTACCTGTGCAATTTGGAGATTTTGGATAAAACGTAGGGACGCTAGGATTAGGGTTTTGATGCAAATAGGGGGTATCTTTTTTTTTTATTTTTTATTTTTATGATTATTATTATTTTTTTAAATCACAAAATGTAAGCGGGTGGTTTTTCATTTTTTTTTTATTTAGAAAATTACAAAATCTAGAAAATCTAGGGGGGTTTAGAATAAAGATTCGTGTGGCACACCAGGGCTTAGGGTGACTAGTCTTCTAAGGCTTGCAAGAACCGAAGGGTCGTCACACATATACGAACGTAGGGTTTGAATGATTTGCCTGGCACACCTGGGCATAGGGTACCTAGTCTTGTAGAACTTGAAAAGATTAAAGGATCGTCACACAGACACAAACCTAGGGTTGAAAGATTTGCCTGGCACATCAGAACTTAGGGTTCCTAGTCTTCTAGGGCTTGAAAGAACCAAAGTATCGTCACACACACATGAACCTAGGGTTTGAAAAATTTTCCTGGCGTACCAGGGCTTAGGGTGACTAGTTTTCTAAGGCTTGAAAGAATCGAAGAATCGTCACACACACACGAACCTAAGGTTGAAAGATTTACCTAGCACACTAGGGCTTAGAGTGCTTAATCTTCTAGGACTTGAAAGAACCAAAAGCTCATCACACACACATGAACCTAGGGTTAAAAGATTTGCGTGGCGCACCAAGGCTTAGGGTGTCTAGTCTTTTAAGGCTTAAAAGAACCGAAGGGTTGTCCCACACACATGAACCTAGGGTTGAAAGATTTGCCTGGCACACCAGGGCTTAGGGTATCTAGTCTTCTAGGGCTTAAAAGAACCGAAGGGTCGTCACACACATACGAACCTACGGTTAGGTTATTGTTTTCCTTCTCTTTTTATATTTTCTGCATTCCATCCGATTTAACTTCTCTTATTATATACTCTGATCATCTTCTTCTTTTTAAGTTGGTCGGTATGTTCGAGAATTCGGTAGTTCTGCTTCCAGCGACGTGCTGGAGTGGTATGATGCCCTTCTTGCTCCTAGCTGGGCCTTTGTCGATGTCTCCGGCTTTACTCGATTTATACTATTGCTTGGTAGGACTAGTAATTATCGGGTCTAGCTTATTTCTTTGGTGGAGAGGTGGTGGGATACCACTAACACCTTTCATTTCACTATCTTCGAGGCCACACTAATGCTGCTCGACTTTGCTATGATCACCGGCATCAGAGTTGGAGGTGCCCCCATTCCATTCGACCCCGACATCGCTAGCTCTACCGAAGCTCTAACATACCTTCTAGGCACTATACTAGTTTAGATGGATCGAGACCGAGTCAGGTACACTTGGTTTCACGAGTATTTTCATTATTTTCAGTGTTTCGAGCCCCGCCATTACGAGTGGGTTGCTCGCGCCTTCTTATTGTATATGTTCGGTACCTCTTTATTTTTTAGCAAGGAGAATACCATACACCTTCATTACATTAGTGCTCTCTTCCATCTCGGCCGAGTATCCACATACGACTGGGGAGGAGCTACGCTTGCGACATTGTATGGCTCAATGAGAGCCTTGACCCAATTCCCTCAGGAGCTTAGCATAGGGTGATACTGGAGGGTCTGGGAGGTACGCCTTAATTTCTGTACACTGTTCATTTATTTCTTATGTTATCTATTATCTACTCTTCTACTGACACATTCTATTTTCAACTATGGACTTATGAGTTCCTCGGGCTACATGTCCCCGCGAACACTTCTGTTGATCCTCTGATTATCCCCATCGCTGCTCAGTGGGCCCACGGCTTGAAGGGGAGGAAGAACGGAGTGGAGAACTTGGAGCGATTTTGGGCATCCCTAAACCCTTGACTCCCGATTAGGTACCACTTCTTGTTCTATTCTCAATTTATTGCTTACTACTTCATATATCCACTGATCACTGCTTATTATACTGTACATTGTTCTATGCACTATTCACTGCACTGATCACTGTACTGTTTACTATTTACTGATCACTATACTAATTATTGAATTTTTGTAGGTTCGCTCGGATGTTTGGCGACTGATGGAGGGTCGAGCTAGTAAGGATTTGATGTGCAACTATGGTGCCTCCTCGATGCGGATCCTACTGGAGGGCCCCTTCTGCAGAGAGTACTATCTGGGGAAGAGGGTAATTCGACAGTCTCTAGGCCTTAACCATTTCAGGATTCTGGTTGCTCCTCTAGTTCTTATGCACCGGACATACCTTCTAAGCCGAGTCGACAAATTACTTGAGATGATGGGGCATGCTGTGGAGTTGTTGAGACCCAGGGGAGATTACACAGCATGGGCCCTGGCACATCTGTTAGGGCCACTTGGTCATGGGCCAGCTCTACCTATTAGACGGAGGAGGGGGTAAGCACCGGTGTCTGTTCCTGATGCTGCACCACAGGCTATTGCTGCTGGAGGTGCTGGTGGAGCTGCTGGGGTTGCTGCTGCTTTAGGGGGAGCTGCTAAAGCTGGGGAAGAAGCTGGAGCTGGAGCAGTTGAAGTACCCTGGACTGTTTCAGTTCTCGTGATCGGGTATCCCTTCGATATTCCCATCCCTGTTCCTCTAGCCCCAGAGTACAGACGAGTTCTTGGCCAGGTTTGACTTTTTTTTTCACATATTTTCTCTTTTTAATCTTTTCTATGCTTAGACTGCTCAACTTTTATTTCCTCTTGGCAGGTGGATCAGGCTTGGCTAGATTGTCTTATGCTTGTGGTGAGCAGTATGCGGACCCTAATTCATCAGCAGGATTCGGCCCTCCGTGTAGCTGGGGTTGTCTTCACTCCTCAGCAAGTTGAGATAGTAAGTATTTCACCATTTTTCTTTTACTGCTTTCCCTTCTTTGTCTTACCTTTTATTCCTTCATTCTTCCATAGTCACGTGCCCCTGCTCAGAATGTTGCTGAGCTACGAGTTCAGGGTGAGTCACAGGTTCCAGCTTCTGCCCCAGTTCGAGGTTTTGGGTCCCGTGCTTCTTCCGAAGCTCGCTATACTCAAGGATCCATTTCATCTGTTCGGAGCCGCTCCTGAGTTGTATCTTCTTCTTCTAGTAGCGATAGTGATGACAACAATGATCTGGAGGAGTTGTTCGATTCGTTCGAGGCTGGCCGTTCAGACAGTGGTCCCTCTTCCCGTCGAGTCCGTCAGAGTCATTAGAGAGAGATTTGCCCCCCTTTTTTATCATACTGATTTATTGATGCATTTCGATACATTATGATACATTTTAGTTTTTTAGGCCTGCATGCCCTAGGGTTTGTTGATGGGCCTTGGTGCCCCTGCTTTATATATACATCTGCTTGCATGGTTTTTCCTCATTTACTGCATACGCTATTATATACTATGCATGACACAAGTCTTGAAAGAAAGTTCATCTTTATTACTTAGCGAGCATAGAAGTTTGATTCCGATGAAAAAGGTTACAGAATACAAAAACTGCAAAAAAGGAGAACAAAATAGGGTGCTCGCCACCTTTGACAGTGGCGGTTACCAAGTTTGAAGACGACAGTCGCCATAATTAAAAGGTAGCGGCCCTGTACTGTGTACTTTTTCACATTGCGGTCCCATTCTCCAAGGTAGTGGTCACCACATGCATTGTACTTTTTCAATCCTTTTGACGTCCAGCCTTCTTATGCCCTATAAATATAGCCTTGGGGGTCCCTATTTTCTAATAGTTTCATCATGATTATCTCCTTCCATGGGCCACTTTCTGCGTGGATCGAGGAGTTTTCTCTTATTGAACGTCTAAACTTTGCATCGTTCGGTATTATCTCCTTGTTCTCCCTGATGATTGTTAAGATAAACGAACCACTGCTATAGGCTGCTGCACAGCAGTGAGACCCACAATCTCATGTCTTCCGCTTTAGCCTTGAGGAACTATGCCCTACTATAGAAAAGTTCGCTACCATTCTGGATCTGACCCCAAGAACATCTGTAGTTGTGCTAACTTTCTTTTTCTCTAATCGGAACCAGATAATACAACCTTGTGGCTCATCAAAGATGGAGGCTTCCCTCTTAACATCTGATGACTGCCTTGATATTCTATGGATCATAGACAGATTCTGTCCCACTGGAGACCTTAGCGATCTCGGCCTTCAACTACTATGCCGCTATGCTTTGTGTTTCTGTGTCCGTGCTCGTTACCTTTTCATTCCTTTTGATGGACGAGTCAGCTGCTCACTAGTTGACATTGCGGGTCAAATGTGGTCAAGAAAAGACTTTGTCCCAATGGTCCTCGCTAAGACTCTGATTAGCTTGAACGCTGTTCATCGAGGAGAGACTATTACTTTTGCTGGCAGCCCCTTACTTCTTCAAGTAAGCTCAAAGCCTCTCTTTCCCAATTCTCTCAATAGTCTTTTTAAACACATTGTCGGCTGAAAACACACTACCCTCGGCCCTTGGATTAATCACCTCCCACTTGCTTCGAGTCTTTGACGATCAATTTATTTCCTCTTTGGACCTTTGTCGGGGGCTTTCTACTGTGCTCTCGAGTGGGTTAGTTTCACCCTAACTCAACCATTACTATCAATTTTTCTAATTTCTCTCGATCTATCCCTTAACCCTTTACAGTTCTGGCTGATAGAGAAAGTAAACCTCATGCAGAAATAACTACTAATAGGTATAATGCAGCGGTCCTTGTTTATCGCCCTTACTATCAAATATGCACTACCGAGATGGCTAGGAGACACTATCTTTTCTCTCTAACGGGAGAAGACATTACCTGGCAGTGCTCCTAGAGGCGGATCCCTAACATGACTTTGACCAGCATGGACCATCCCAGCGTCCTGCTAATTGGTTTACGTCAGTCTACTTTCTATTACCTATTGAAGGCAAAACTACGAAGATCATTGTTTTTTTAAAAGATTTTCAATAAAAAAATAACTGGATAGGTAATTGCCGAAACAGGCTCTAGATAAAACTTTTGATGTCAAACGATCAAAATAAAAACTCATGCTACCATAGTTAATTTAGAAGAATACCTTTTTAGTCAATTCTCCAACTACAATTTTTGATTTCGAGTTGAAGCTCCTGCCAGAATTTCTATTGTATTCCCTTATGCAATTCCCAAATGTAGTGTGGGCTATGATCCTTCGAGAACTCGTACCGACAGAACCTCGTCAACTTTAGTTTTGAAGACAAGTTATCAATTTGGTTTAACCTACCCGCATATTTATAGGGCAACAGTAGGGACCTGTGAAATAATTATGACGAAAACTTCTAGGGTAACCCAGATACGTATCCAATGGTTTTCGCAATTAAGCGAACCTCTCAGTGGTATCAGTAATTATGAAATCTTGCAACGATTTCTACAATTTTCATAAAACATTAAATTATAGTTCACACCACTAAAAACCTGTAACTCACTCTAAGCCATAATCTCAAGACCATCTTGCATTGAGGTCCTATTATTAAATTCTTAACTCATCTCTTCACATTAAGATTCCCGGTAGTCATCAATTAAATTTAATTACTAACGATTTATTTTAATCAGTATCTTTAATTTCTTAAGCCATTCCGCTTAACTTATTTGACTGTCGAATAATCAAATCCACCTACAGGATTAGACTCGGTTAAAACTTATAAACTTCCTTAAAGGGGTATCGTCAATCCCATTCATTCGAGACGTGAATTCTGTCAATAATTAATATTTACCATATAAATAATACCGCTATCCAACTCACCGAGAATATAGACCCATATAAAATTGCACCCTCTACTGAATCAAAACAACGAATATTAAATATACGCAAATCAATAATTATTTTAGGATTAAGAGTATAAGCATTATTCATAATAATCTTAGGGTGTGAATTAATTTATATAGTCAGTATAAAATTAATTACTCCAGTGTGTTCCGTTCAATACACACAAAGTGTACTTGCACAAGAGTCAGAACAATAGAAGATGCTATTATCTGTTCCCTGTAACCAAGACAGGCCTACTAAAACTCTGTGCTACAGCCGTACCTATGATATGTCCATTTTCATCTAAACTGTGAACAAATAACTTATATTCTGAAAGAACAAAAAATCTAATATTCTATGTGCAAGCCATACTCTACACACCAGATTAAATACTGTATAGAATAAAGGGCATTCATGCATAACATTAAAGAAATAATATTGCATACATTGTTCATTAAGATTCTCATAAAATGGATAATTAATTTTATTAAAATAAAATTAAATACTAAAAATATGGTTTTTAGTATACAATCCTAATAATCTCCCATTTATACTTAAAATCATGCTGCCATACATCTGACTCCTATACCCTCTATATGACTATCAAAAGTCTTAGCTGGTAAGCTCTTTGTAAAACGATTTGTAAGGTTGTCTCCTGATGTAATCTTAGTCATAGCAACATCACCTCTCTGTATAATTTCTCGTATCAATTGATACTTACGCTCAATGTGCTTTCCTTTCTTGTAGATTCTTGGTTCTTTCGAGTTTGCAACCGCTCTACTATTATCATAATAAAGTGTAATAATCGACTTAACTGAAGAGATCACATCTAGATCCAATAGGAAGTTCTAGAGCCATACAGCCTCCTTGGCTGCTTTAGAAGCTGCCACATACTCAGCCTTCATGGTGGAATCAACAATGCAGGACTGCTTGATACTCCTCCAACTTATAGCTCCACCTCCTAAGGTAAACATATATCCTGAGGTAGACTTA
>JAUMHN010182414.1:0-21760 GCA_032360265.1 Heliamphora ciliata
GATCTCTCCCCTGTGACTGGACAGGCGCTGAACTCTGAACCTGACCCTTTTGTGGGCACTCAGGTGAACGATGCCCTGGCTGTCCGCATCGATAACAAATAAGCTCCCTCTTCCCCGGCCTTCCTATCGAGGCCACTGATGGTAGATCTCAAAGACATTCTTTGGTCGCTCCCAATCCATCACGTTATCAGTCTTCGAAGAATCCACCGATACCCCATCTTTCGACACCTCATGTCAAAGAAATCTCACTACTAACATCCAGAACTCGCACTTCTCGAACTTCGCATACAAGCGATGCTCTCTCAGAAGCTGTAAGAAAATACGTAGATGCTCCTCGTGCATCTCCCTCGTGGGTGAATAGATAAGGATTTCATCCACAAACACAATCACAAAACTGTCTAAATACGAGTGGAAGATACGATTCATCAAACCCATAAACATCGCAGGAGCGTTCGTTAATCCGAACCACATAACCAGAAACTCATAGTGACCATAATGAGTCCAAAAGGCAATCTTCGCTATGTCCTCGTCCCTAATCCTCAGCTGATGGTACCCAAACCTCAAGTCAATCTTCGAGAAGAAGTTCGACCCCTTCAACTGATCAAACAAATCATCAATCCTCGGCATAGGATACTTGTTCTTCATCGTTATCTGATTTAGCTTTCGGTAGTTTATGCACAACCTCAAGGACCCATCCTTCTTTTTCATAAAAAGTGCTGGAGCTCTCCACGGTGACGTACTCTAACGTACAAACCCTTTGTCATGCAACTCTTGAAGCTATACCTCGAGTTCTCGCAACTCAGCTGGTGCAAAGCGATAAGATCACTTAGAAAAGGGAGCAGCTCCAAGGACCATATTAATAGAGAATTTCACATCACGGCTCGGTGGCAACTCAAACAAATCATTGGGAAAGACATCTGGGTAATCACAAACCACATGGGGAACTCCTTTCAAACCCCGACCATCTCATCCAACATGTGAGCAGAAAAGAGAAACCTTAACTTCCCTCGATTTTGAGCAACACCGGGCATAGACACCAAACCCTCATCCCAATCGCCCATAAAACAAAAGCAATTGCCCGATGACGTACAAATCAATACCCTCTGTCGATCGCAATATATAAAAGCATGATAGGTGGTCAGTCATTCCATTCCTAGGACGACATCAAACGTAGTCACGTCTAGAATGATAAAGTCAAATTCTAGATAACGACCGGCGACCTCCATCTCACAAGACTTACACACTCGACTCAACACCACATTCCTACTAACTGGGGTCTCTACGCTCAATGCACTACCTAATGAGTCTGCCTCCAACCCCAATGTAGATGCAAAATAGAGGAAATAAATGAATGTGATGCTCCCGTGTCGATAAGAACACTGGCCCATGATCTATATACTAAGAGAGTACCTCTTATCATGGATGGCGTAGCTGCAGCATCGGGCACGACCAGTGCTTTGGAAGCACTGGGATCTGCAAGAATTTATGCTCTGTCGTGAGGTGCTCTGGCCTACCCATTATAACCCTGTGCCGTTGATTGCCTCACAGACTGTGCTGAGGCACCTCCTTTTGCAAACTTAGACGTCTGAGCCCTAGGTTGCAGAGACGTCTATCGTCTCCTTGTAAATGGAACAGTTGGCACTCCTGCCACACTCTGAATACTCCCTCCTTAGGGACAGTATCTACGATTGTGCCCAGACTGACCACACCCAAAACATGCTGGTGGGTCTCTCCCCTGTGAGTGGACAGGCGTTGAACTCTGAACCTGACCCTTTTATGGGCACTCAAGTGAACGATGCCCTAGCTTTCCGCATCGATAACAAATAAGCTCCCTCTTACCCATCCTTCCTGTCGAGGCCACTGAAGGTGTAGGTGTAGAAAGCTACGCCTGATACGATCCCACAGAATGGGAACTCAGTCCAGACAACCTCTGGCGCTTTTCACCGCCCCTAGAACGGTGCATCTCCACCACCCTGCTAGCTCCTACTCTCTCTAACTCTACGGCTCTTGCCGTTGAGTTCTCTACTTAGATAGCAGCTTCCACCATCTCAACGTAAACACACAAACCCAGTGCTACAATTTTATCATTAACAGAAGGTCGAAGACCCCTTTCGAACCTTTTGGAGTGCAACTCCTCTGTTGACACCATCTCTGATGCAAACCGCGATAGATTCGCAAACCTGGCCTCATATTATACTATGGTAAGGTTCCCATGAACAAGGGAGAGAAACTTCTCTCGGTATATATCTCTCAAAAAACACAAGAAATACTTCTCAAGAAAAGCCCTAGTAAAAGCTGTCCATGTGCCATCCACTGTGATTTTAGCAAACTTCCACCACTCCCTTACATCCTCCCGAAGTTGGAACACTGCCAACTTCACGCGCAAGATATCCTCTTCAATCTCTAAGGTATCAAAGATCGTTGTGGTTACTTCCAACTACTCGGTAGCAACTTTGGGGTCCAGCTCCCCAGAAAAGGTTGGCGAATCCAACCCCCAGAATTCCCTCATTGCCATAGAGGCCTTTGGCTCAAGAGCCCTCACTCTAGCCCTTGTCGCCTCATCCATTGCTCTCATTGGAGCAAGCAGCTCCTGTACAACGTCAGCACCACTCACATGTTCTTGTGGGGCATGACCATCCCCTTCTTCCAGAACCTGGACATATGCACGACCTCGGCCACGACCCCTGCCACGGCCCCGTCCCTGTCCTACCCGCATGGACATAATTCTAGACGAAGGCAGCATAACAAAATAAGCTATTATGCAACGTGCTATCGTTAACATAAAACATGACACACATAATCATGCTAAACACATAGTCACCTAAGATCATGTAAACACATCTCACATACCGAGGAGAACCAACAAGACGAACGTGTAAATTTGGATAACCTATTCGGATCCCTTGTTAGAAAACACGTCAGCCAAACGCGTTTCTAACTTGGCTCCCAAATTTGTTTATCCAAACACCCAAAGGCAAGACTAATCAATCCTAAGGTTCAACCTCCATACTCGCATATACATAAACTATCATACCTAATTATCAAGCGCATGTTATAAAAACGTTTAAACACATGCAAGCAAGCATACGAAATCATCCTCACCAGGTGATTCACCCTCTTTCCATGGCTCTTAGGTATTCTAACCTAGAGCTTTGATACCAAGTTGTCACACCCCAAAACCCAGGGTCACATGAAAGGTTCATCAAACACCAGTTTATGAAAATGGGTTTTTTTTATAATCAAATATAGCTTTTAAAATTAAAAGAGTACCCAACATTTATCTCTCATAAGCAATAGACATTCAGTTCCAACATGCATAAAATATATCGCTCTAAAGCATACAAAACGTGCCTTCAAAAATAGGCATACAAAAAGAAAAACTAAATAAAGTATTCCGCCACCCGCCACCACGGGCACCACTAGATCTACTCCCTGTAATTATCAACATCATTACCTGAAAAAGGTTTAACAAATTCCACACCGTGAGTCGAAGCCTAATAGAAATAGACGATGATGCAGTAAGGCAAAATATACAATCACATAGTATAAACTTGACTCAACGCCTCAAAATGGATTTATTTCATAAAATCCCAAGTTTTCCACCCTCAAACCAAGCATTTCAATAATGAAAATAACGTTTCACAGTTAAAGAAAAGCAGTAACCAAATGTTGTTTTTCACTTGGATCATACAACCGAGGAAAGAGAAATGAATACTATGTACCAACTCCGTCACAATAAGGACAAAGGTAATAACTACAGACTTCTATCCATTACCTATTCCAGAATCATTTAAGACTTGTTAGGTAATGACAAGTTATATACGGAATTACCACAACGTAAACCACTTCCTTTACAAGCCCAAAACCTGACGGACAAAAAGCGCCCACCCCTTCTTTACGAAAATTACCCCGAAGGACAAAGGTGCCTACTCTGGGCACATTTTCGAACTTCCACCGAGGGCAACTCATACCAAATACCCATTATCCGGCTACATCTAAAGAATCATTTAAAAGCCAACCCGTAGCTCGACTACGAAAACATTTTCATAATTATATATTAAACATGTACCAAGATCCATCCATCAACATGGAGATCAAACAAAATATTTTCAAAATGTTCCATCGTTTCTATCAAAACGTTTAAAAGCTTAGACTCAACCCCGATGGTTAGCTCCAAACCTCCAAACCACAAAGTGTCGTAATTTGCACAAATCCACCATTTTCAAACCACTCTTTGAAAACAAGATATCCACAAGACAATATTACGTAATAAACCAATAAAAGCGAAAAACATGTTTTTTACCCGAACAAAACAAGGTTTAAACATAAAGATGACATTTAAAGTATTTTCAATCGGTGAAAAAACATATAACGGCACGTAGCACCCTTTAACGACAACATAGTCTGGATCCTACCTTGTTGAGTTCAAAACTCGACGCCTCAGTCCATGTGCAAAAATGAACTTCGTCGAAATGAGATTCTGTCCAGATAGAAGCTGAGCCCACAGCGTGGATAGCAAGGATCCACTAATAGATCACCAAAAACTAAACCTGGGGCCTCAAAAGTCTAGAGAGAAGGTGGAGGTTTTGAGAGCAAAAGGAGAAACTTTGCCGAGAAGCAACCAAGATATGAAAATATCTACCAAAAGGTAGATATTTATAGGCCACGCCAAAACATAGAATGTCAGTCGACCGAACCACACAGGTCAGTCGATTGAAAAGCCCCTAAAAAGTCCAAAAGCGGTCCACCACCTCAGGTTAGTCGACTGAAAAGCCTCTGGAGGGAAATCAGTCTATAGAAAACCCCTTTTAGTCGACTGAAAGGTTATGGCCAAGCCTAAAAAAACTTTCCAATGACCAGGTCAGTCGACTGACTCACCATCATCAGTCGACTGAACCCCCCAACCAACCGAATAACACCTCACCTCACCATGCGCAGGTTTGAAACAAACCAACCGAACACGCTTCAAGAATGTAAACTAATGTCTCATGCATCTTTAAACAGTAAAACACATATAACATATGTTGTTCTACAACAATAAAGCATAAATGAACACGTCAAAAATATAAGACGAAAAAGAAAAAAAAGGACCAGGTCTCACAACTCTCCCCCTTAAGGAAATTCTCCCCTAAAATTCACTACGAGGTCAAGAAGCAAACAACTCCAGATATCTAGTACAAACCCCAGACTCAAGCTCCCAAGTCACTTCCTCAACCTCGTGATGAAGCTATAGGACCTTGACATAAGCAATGGTCCTCCCTCTCAACACTTGCTCCTTCATGTCCAAAATCTTCACAGGTCGCTCCTCATATGTAACATCATCATCAACCTGCAACTCAGTCCAATTCAGATCATGTGACGGGCCAGGCTCATACCTCTGAAGCATGAAACCGTGAAACACGTTATGCACAAACACCAACTGAGGTGGCAAAGTCAGACGGTATGCTACCTTCCCAATCCTATCAAGGATCTCAAATGGTCTAATGAAACGTGGTGATAGCTTCCCACAACGGCCAAACCTCATCAAACCTTTGCGTGGCGAGACTTTCAGAAACACATGGTCCCCCACTGCAAACTCCAACGGTCTCCTCCTTCGATTAGCATAGCTCTTCTGGCGACTCTAAGCTTTCACTAGACGTTGGAAAATCACGATAAACTTCTCTATTGTCTCCCATACCATGTCGGGTCCCAGAACTATGGTCTCTCCCACATATGTTCAGCACACAGGTGACCTACACGGCCTACATACAAAGCCTCATATGGTGCCATTGTAATACTGGACTGATAATTATTATTGTATGCAAACTCTGCCAACGGTAGATGATCTTCCCAAGAATCCCAAAAATCAAGTACACAGGCCCTCAACATGTCCTCCAAAATTTATATGGTCCTCTCAGACTGTTTGTCCGTCTGTGGATGAAACACAGTGCTGAAAATCAGGCTCATCCCTAAAGTCACCTAAAGACTCTGCCAAAAGTGCGATGTAAAGCGGGGATCTTGATCAGCCACATTAGTCACAGGTACTCCGTGTAGCCGGACTATCTCAAGGACATACAACCTACCCAGTCTATCCATTGAATCCTTCACACGAATGGGGAGAAAGTGCGCAAACTTCGTCAATCTAACAACCACAACCCAAACAGCATCGTCTCCCTTCAAGGATCAAGGTAGTCCTGATACAAAATCCATCGTGACGTTCTCCCACTTCCACTCAAATATCGATAACGGCTGTAACAATCCTGCTCGTCTCTGGTGTTCTGCCTTTATCTGCTGACAAGTAAAGCTCTGAGAAACGAACTGGATCACATCCCTCATCATTCTCGTCCACCAGAATTGACGGCACAGATAGTGATACATCTTCGTGCCTCCAAGATGTATTGCAAGATGTGAATGATGAAAATCTTGTAGCACCTCAGCACGGCACAACTTTGGCACAAACAATCTCCCTGTCAATCTCAAACTCTAATCTGAGTCCACGACCCATCCCGTAGTGTCCTTCCCACTAACAAAATCATCATGTATCATCTGAGACTGCTGACCTATCTGTTGAGCCTCTAGCACACCTACAACCAATGTACGTCGTGAAGCTACTGAAAATAAGGTTGCACCTCTCCTTGTCTTCCTGAGACATAGATCAAACTCACCAACCTCTCCAAGCATATCTCATTCTCGTATAGCCACAAAAGCTAATGAACCATGAGATCTCCTACTAAGTGCATCGGCCACAACATCGGCCTTTCTTGGATGGTACTGCAAATCAAAGTTGTAGTCTTCCAATAACTCCATCCATCATCGTTGGCATAGATTTAAGTCTTTCAGCTAAAATAAGTATTTTAAGCTCTTGTGACCAGAGAAAACCTCGAAGTGCTCACCATAACGATAGTGCCGCCATGTCTTCAAGGCAAAGACTACAACTGCCAACTCCAAATTGTGTGTCGGATAATTCTTCTCATGGGTCTTCAACTGTCGAGATCCGTAAGTCACAGCCTTACCTCCTTGCATCAGAACGCAACCTAGACTATCATATGACGGGTCACAGTACATGGTAGAACCTAAACCTCGCTTAGGAATAATCGACACTGGTGCACTGGTCACTCTCATCTTCAACTCCTGGAAAGCTAACTCATGGGGTTCATTCCACACGAACGTGACTCCCTTCCGCATAAGACGCGTCATCGGTGCTGCAAGTCTAGAAAAATCCTTCACAAACTGCTGATAGTAGCATGCTAAACCCTAAAAATTGCAGATCTCAAAGACATTCTTTGGTCACTCCCAATCCATCATGCCATCAATCTTCGAAGAATCCACAGATACCCCATCTTTTGACACCACGTGTCCAAGATATCTCACCGCTAACATCTAGAACTCGGACTTCTCGAACTTTGCATACAAGCAATGCACTCTCAGAAGCTGTAAGACAATACGTAGATGCCCCTTGTGCATCTCCCTCGTGGGTGAATAGATAAGAATATCATCTACGAACACAATCACAAAACTGTCTAGATATGAGTGGAAGATACGGTTCATCAAACCCATAAATGTTGCGGGAGCTTTCATCAAACTGAACGGCATAACCAAAAACTCATAGTGATCATAACGAGTCCAAAAGGCGGTCTTCGCTATGTCCTCATCCTTAATCCTCAGTTGATGGTACGCTGACCTCAAGTTAATCTTCGAGAAGCAGGTTGACCCCTTCATCTGATCAAACAAGTCATCAATCCTCGGCATAGGATACTTGTTCTTCACCGTTATCTAATTCAACTTTTGGTAGTCTATGCACAGCCTCAAGGACCTATCCTTCTTTTTTATAAAAAGAGCTGGAGCTCCCTACGACGACGTACTCAGACGTATAAATCCTTTGTCAAGCAACTCCTGAAGCTGTACCTTGAGTTCTTGCAACTCAGTTGGTGCAAAGCGGTAAGATGGCATAGAAATGGGAGCAGCTCCAAGAACCAGATCAATAGAGAATTCCACATCACGGCTCGGAGGAAACTCAAGCAGATCATCAGGAAAGACATCTGAGTAATCATAAACCACATAGGGGAACTCCCCTCGAACCCCGACCGTTTCATCCAACATGTGACCAGAAAAGAGAAACCCTAACTTGCCTCGATTTTGAGCAACACCGGGCATAGACACCAAACCCTCATCCCAATCGCCCACAAAACAAAAGCAATCGCCCGACGGCGTACAGATCGATACCCTCTATCGATCACAATCTATAAAGGCACGATAGGTGGTCTGCTAATCCATTTCTCAGATGACATCAAACGTAGTCAGGTCTAAAATGATAACATCAAATTCTAGACAACAACCAGCGACTTCCATCTCGCAAGACTTACACACTCAGCTCAACACCACATTCCCACTGATAGGGGTCTCGACGCTCAATACGCTACCCAACGAGCCTGCCTCCAACCCCAATGTAAATGCAAAAGCAGAGGAAATAAATGAATATGATGCTCCCGGGTCAATATGAACACTGGTCCATGATCTATATACTAAAAGAGTACCTTTGATCATGGATGACGTAGCTGCAGCATTAGGCACGACCGGTGCTTTGAAAACACTGGGATCAACAAGAATATACGCTCTGCTCTGAGGTGTTCTAGCCTACCCACTATAACCCTTGGCCGTCGACTGCCTCATAGACTGTGCTGAGGCACCTCCTTCTGTTAACTTAGACGTCTGAGCCGTAGGTTGCTGAGAGTTCTGTCGTCTCTGTGCAGATGGAACAGTCGGCACTCCTGCCACACTCTGAATACTCCCTCCTCGGGAATCGTATCTACGAATGTGCCCAGACTTACCACACCCAAAACATATTGGTGGGTCTCTCCCGTGTGACTGGACAAGCGCTAAACTCTGAACCTGACCCTTCTGCGGGCACTCAGGTGAACGATGCCCTGGCTCTCCGCATCAATAAAAAATAAGCTCCCTCAGCCCCAGCCTTCCTGTCGAGGCCACTGAAGGTGTAGGTGTAGAAAGCTACGGCTGATACGATCCCACATAGTGGGAATTCAGTCCAGACGACCTACTGGCTCCTACTCTCTCTAACTCTACAGCTCCCTGCCATCGAGTTCTCTACTCGAATAGCAGCTTCCACCATCTCAATGTAAACACACAAACCCAGCGTTGCAATTTTATCCTTGATGGAAGGTCGAAGACCCCTTTCGAACCTTTTGGTGCACAACTTCTCTGTTGACACCATCTCTGATGCAAACCGTGACAAATTCGCGAACCTAGCCTCTCATTGGACTTTGGTAAGGTTCCCCTAAACAAGGGAGAGAAACTCCTGTCGATATATATCTCTCGAAGAACTCATGAAATACTTCTCTAGAAAGGCCCTAGTAAAAGCGGCCCATGTGTCATCCACTGGGGTTTTAGTAAACTTTCACCACTCCCTTGCATCCTCCCAAAGTTGGAACACTGCCAACTTCATGCGCAAGATATCCTCTTCATTCTCTAAGGTATCAACGATCATCGTGGTTACTTCCAACCACTCGGTAGCAACTTTGGGGTTTGACTCCCCAGAAAAGGTTGGCGAATCCAACCGCCGGAATTTCCTCATTGCCACAGAGGCCCTTAGCTCAAGAGCCCTCACTCCAGCTCTAGTCGCCTCAGCCATTGCTCACATTGTAGCAAGCAGCTTCTGTACAACGTTAGCGTCGCCCACATGTTCTTGTGAAGCATAAATGTCCCCTTCTTTCGGAACCTAAACATATGAATGACCTCGGCCACGACCCCTACCACAGTACCATCCCCGTCCCCGTCCTCTCCGCGTGGACATAATTCTAGACGAAAGTAGCATAACAAAATAAGCTCTAATGTAACATGCTATCATTAACATAAAGCATGACACACATAATCATGCTAAAAACATAGTCACCCAAGAATATGTAAACACATCTCACATACCGAAGAGAACCAACAAGACAGACGCATCAATTTGGATAACCTATTCAAATCCCTTGCTAGAAAACACGTTGGCCAAACGCGTTTCTAACTTGGCTCCCAAATTTGTTAATCCAAATGCCCAAAGGCAAGACTAATCAATCCTAAGGTTCAACCTCCATACTCGCATATACACAAACTATCATACCTAATTATCATGCTTATGTTATAAAAACGTTTAAACACATGCAAGCAAGCATACGCAATCATCCTCACCAGGTGATGCACCCTCTTTCCATGACTCTTAGATATTCGAACCTAGAACTTTGATACCAAGTTGTCACACCACAAAACCTAGGGTCACGTGAAAGATTCATCAAACACCAGTTTATGAAAATAATTTTTTTTTTGCAATCAAATACAGCTTTTGAATTTAAAAGAGTACCCAAGATTTATCTCTCATAAGCAATAGGCATTCAGTTCCAACATGCATAAAATATATCGCCCTAAGACATAGAAAATGCGCCTTCAGAAACAGGCATACAAAAGGAACAACTAAATAAAGTCTTCCGCCACCCGCCACCACGAGCACCACTATATCTACTCCTCATGATTATCGACATCATTACATAAAAAGGTTTAACAACTCCCACACCATGAGCCGAAGCCCAATAGAAACAGATGATGATGCAGTAAGGCAAAATATGTAATCACATACTATAAACTTGACTCAACGCCTCAAAATGGTTTTATTTCATAAAACCCCAAGTTTTTCACCCTCAAACCAAGCATTTCAATAATGCAAATAACGTTTCACAGTTAAAGAAAAGCAGTAACCAAACGTTATTTTCTACTCATATCACACAACCAAGGAAAGAGAAATGAATCCTATGTACCGACTCCGTCACAACAAGAACAGAGATCGCAACTATAGATTCATGTCCATTACCTATCCCAGAATCATTTAAGACCTATTAGATAATGACAAGTTCTATACGAAATTATCACAATGTAAACCACTTCCTTTACAAGCCCGAAACCCGAGGGACAAAAATCACCCACCCCTTCTTTATGGGAATTACCCCGAAGGACAAAGGTACCGACTCTACACATGTTTCTAGACTTCCACCGAGGGAAACTCGTGCCAAATGCTTGTTATCCCGGTACATCTAAAGAATCATTTAAAAACCAACCCGTAGCTCGACTACGAAAATATTTTCACAATTATACATTAAATATGTACCAAGATCGATCCATCAACATAAAGATCAAACAAAATATTTTCAAAATATTCCATCGTTTCTATCAAAACATTTAAAAGCTAAGACCTAACCCCGAGGGTTAGCACCAAACCTCCAAACCACAGTGTCGTAATTTACACAAATCCACCATTTCCAAACCACCCTTTGAAAACTAGTTATCCACAAGTCATATTATGTAATAAACCAATAAAATTGAAAAATATGCTTTTTACCTGAACAAAACAAGGTTTAAACATAAAGATGACATTTAATGCATTTTCAATCGGTGAAAAAGCATATAATTGCACGTAGCACCCTTTAATGGCAACATAGTCTAGGATCCTACCTTGTTGAGTTCAAAACTCGACGCCTCGATCTACGTGCAAAAATGAACTTTGTTGAAATGAGATTCTGTCCAGATGAAAGCTGGGCCCACAGTGTGGATTGCAAGGATTCACTAACAGATCACCGAAAACTAAACCCGGGGCCTCAAAATTCTAAGGAGAAGGTAGAGGTTTTGAGAGCAAAAGGAGAAATTTTTCCAAGAAGCGACCAAAATATGAAAATGTCTGTCAAAATGTGGATATTTGTAGGCCACGCCAAAACACAGAATGCCAGTCGACTGAACCACACTGGTCAGTCGACTGGAAATCCCAAAAGTGGTCCACCACCTGAAGTCAGTTGACTAAACCACACAGGTTAGTCGACTGAAAACCCCCTTTCAGTCGACTGGATGGTTACGGCCAAGCCTAAAAAAACTTTTTCGTGACCAGGTCAGTCGATTGACTCACCATCATCAGTCGACTAAACCCCCCAGCCGACCGAGAAATACCTCACCTCACCATGCGCAGGCCTGAAACAAACTAACCGAACACGCTTCAAGAATGTAAATCAACATCTCATGCATCTTTAAACAGTAAAACACATATAACATATGTTGTTCTACAACAATGAAGCACGAACACATCAAAAATATAAGACGAAAAAGAAAAAAAAGGGCTGGGTCTCATAAAGTACCTCAGCTCGCTGGAGTAACAGCTGCATCATCAGGCATAACCAGTGCCTTGGAAGAACTGGGACCTGCTAGGGCATACACCCGACCCTGCGTCAACCTAGTCTATCAGCCATAGCCCAGCACTGTCGGCTGCCGTACCGACTGAACTAAAGTGCCCCCATCTGCAACCTGGGAAGTCTGAACTGCAAGTTATTGCTGTCGATCCTGCACAAACAAATCCTCTGGCGTGCTACCGTGCTCGATGCACTCCCTCTCTTTGGGGACAACTCCTCCGAACATGTCCATTCTAGCCACATCTAAAACAAATCAACGACCCTCTCCTCTATGACTGAACCAGTGCAGGACCCTGGGACGGCCTTAACTGTGGATCCTGGTACTGCCTCGGTTATGGACAATCTAGCACGCGATACCCCATCTGTCCACACCAATAACATCTAACCTCTCTCTGCTCTGGCCTCCCAAACAAAGCCACCAATGGTGCTGGTGCAAAAAACTATTGTGGTAATCCAGATGGATAAAAACTAAGGCCAGAAGACTTCTGCCTCTTACCAGAATGCCCACCTATCTATGCCTCTGTCCCACCCTGCGGTGTCCTGGCCTCCCTAAAAACTCGAATCTCAGTCAAAGTGTTCTCAATCCTCCCTGTTGTCTCCACCAGCTTTGTAAAAACACGCATCCCCATGCCAGCCACTCTCTCTCTCTGATTGCTGGCCTCAAACCCCGCTCAAACCTCCTCAACCGCAGCTCGTCTGTACTCACCAACTCTTGTGCAAAATAAGACAGGCTAGTAAACCTGACCTCATACTGCATAATACCCATCGTTCCCTGGGTGAGAGCATAGAACTCCTCCCTGTACAAGTCTTTAGATGAATCTGGAAAGTACTTCTCTAGAAAAATGCCTATGAAAGTTGCCCATGTGTCCTCCATAGTGTTCTGGGAGTATTTCCACTACTCGTGAGCATCCCCTCTCAATTGGAAGGTTGCAAAAGAATCCCGCAAATCGTCTTCCACTATCTACATCGTATCAAGGATCCAAGTCACTAGCTCCAACCACTTTGTCGTCACTGTAGGATCAGGATCCCCAACTAAGGTAGGAGGATCTATGTGCCCGAATGCCCACATCACCACTGTAGCCCTCAACTTGGGTTCTCTCTCTCTCTCTCTCTCTCTCTCTCTTCTAGCGGTCTCAACCAGCTGCTGGATGGAGCCTACCAGCACACGCAGCAACTCAGTCACATCCATCGATCCCTGGGGTGCATTTGCATTCCCAACATCAGGGATAGGCACATCTCCTTGGCCAAAACCACGGCCTCACCCTCTCCGTACAGATATCATGTCTATATGAAAGAAACACATAACATAAGATGCAACACATCGCATGCACATAAGCAAGCTGACACATAGTCACATAGGTTTATGCTAAACAAACTCCACATATCGGGGAGAACCGACAAGAGTAACGCGTCAATTTGGACAACCTACCTAGATTCCCTGCTAGAAATCACATCAGCTAAACGCGTTTCTAACTTGGCTCCCAAATTTGTTAATCTAAATGCCTGAAGGCAAGACTAATCAATCCTAAGGTTCAACCCCCATGCTCACATATACACAACATTCACATATTCAAAATGTTATCATGCTCGTTCTACCAAAATAACTAAACATATGCAGTCAAGCACACGCAATCAACCTCACACGGTGATGCACCCTTTTCCCACGGCTCTTAGGTATTTAAACCCAGAGCTCTGATACCATTCTGTCACGCCCTAAACTCCAGATCACGTGAAATACCTATAAATAACCATAAAAAAAACACCCAGCCCGATATTTACTCACAAATCAAAACATACATGCATTTAATATATCCGTCAAAAAGGATTACAGAACACGATTCCAACACCTATAACATGTTATAAGCATACATGATCCAAAAGAACAAAAGGGAAGACTACCAATTTTTTGCCTCTCCAACACCCCGAATCAACTAGCGTGATTGATACCTGAAAAATATTTCAAATTCCACACCATGGGACAAAACTCAGTAGAAACTAGACAAGCATGAAGTAAAAGCAAAACATGCTAGAAAAATGATGTGCAGTTTTCGACTCACACGAGCCATAAAAACGGTTTTTAAAAACTTATTTTAGATCTGAACTCATACGAGTCTCAGAGAAAAACATTTCGAAAACGATTTTATATAACGACTCATAAGAGCCCTGAAAACAGTTTTGAAAACGGTTTTATATAAAGACTCTCAAGAGCCTCAAGGAAAATAGTTTGAAAATAGTTTTGTATCATGACTCATCCAAGCCTAAAAACTAATTTGATATCTATATACTACAATGCTTTACCAGCAAAGATAGACTCCTACGAGCCAAAACTCCCACGTGCTCCACATGCAACAGTTATATCACATATATAAAAATTCATACGCAACACATGCCATTCATATAACGCAACGCATGCATCTTCTCGAGTTTTACACCGAATGACCATATACGCCTCAACTAATGCCTTGTTAACCAGAGTTAACATATATCTTCACGGGGTAAGACCGTAGGACCAATTTACGCCCTCAACATATTTCTTGACGGGGTAAAACCGTAGAACCAATGTACGTCCTCAACATATAACTTCACGGGGTAAAACCATAGGGCCAATGTACGCCCTCAACATATAACTTTAAAACAAGAGTTTTAATGTTCAAAATACCTTTACGGGTTCTCACCGTAGGACCAATGTACGCCGTTCAGTATGAATTTTTAAGACCAGAGTTTTAACCCATGCAACACATGCAACCCATAAGAAATCCATACATAAAATAAAACTAGAGTTTTAATTGCACCAAGACCATGTAAGACCACATACCCGTCCTATAACATGCAAGAATAAAACTAACTAAAGTTTTATAAGCACAAAATCATGTATAACCATAACATTTCATAGAATGACGCCACATAACCCATCATAACATCACATGCCACACACCCGACACAACCAACAGCATAAAGAACAAGACCTACCTAAAGACCAACTCTAAACCTCTCATAAAACGATTCTCACCGAAAGCCCATCTTTTTCTCAAACAACTTTTTAGAAAAGAATCACAAATCCAAACACGCCACGCGCCCAACGATGCTTAAACATTACGTTTCTCAAACCACATCATCCCTGAGGACAACAAGGAAACCAACCACCACGACCCCACTACGACCAACCCAAAACAAGAAACGACTAACACCCCTCATCATGAGTCGAATCGACAAAATCCCATAATTCAATCGACTGAAACATCACTAGAGGAGAGCCAGTCAAAAAAACATCATAACCCAACCAACTGAAAAGCCACCACAACCAACAAAACAACCCAAAACTCCCCAAACAGAACATTAGTCGACTAGATCCCCATCTAGTCGACCAAAATAAGCTACTGAAATTTTGCAAAAAACTCCCTCAAAACATAGGTCAGTCAACTGAATCCCCCAGTCCAGTCGACTAAACCACCTAAACGAAGATCTAGCCGACTGAACTATCCAGTTCAGTGGACTGACCCCAGGCGTAAATTAATTCCGAGCTAATAGAACAGCCCTCTCAAACCCGAAATCAAAGCATCCAAACTCCCTTTTGACACCCTCGGACATAACCCAAGCCCAAGACTACCACAAAAGCATGAAAGAAACACTTAAAACCCGATTCCATCCAACTAAAATCGACCAAAAATGATTTTAAACCAAAACCCAATTTAACGAAACAGAAATCAATTTTTCATGCATTTCAAAACGATAAAAACACACATGATTATACGTAGCACCCTTATAAGACATGAGAATCTAGGATCCTATCTCGTTGAGTCAATAATTCGACGCATCGATCTACATGCAAAACTGAATTTCATCAGAATGAAATTTTGTTCGGATGAATGCGTAACCCATCACGAGAATACTAAGGATCCACTGTCTAATCATCGAAAATCAAGCCCCGGGCCCCCGAGAAGTTAGGGAGAAAGTAGAGAGAAAAATGGAAAATTTAGCTTGTAAGTTTTTAAAATATCTAACGCTAGATATTTATATGCCACGAAAATATCTTTTTTTTTTAAGTTCGCATCGCAACGTCCAATGGCCCCGAAAACCAACCCCACATGCATCTCTAAACCCGAACATGCTTCAAAATGCATACAAGACATGCTGTAACAAAAACGATAAACACGCGTTGAAAAGCGCCGAAAATAAAAACGGGTCATGGTCTTACATAAACCTTCTCTTGTGTACCCTTTTACTTCAAATTTTGATTTGAGCGCCCTTCTTCCTATTAGTTTGGTGATTCGTTTTCAAATAGTTTTACCTCAGTGATGGTTTTGGTGAGTGATCCTTTGAGCCTCATGTTCTAGTTTAGTTGAGACCTTTCTCTTTTTGGGTTCTTTTCTAATATGCCGCATGGGTTTCCATTGTTACGAAACTGGGGCGTGATAGTTTGTGTCACAAAACATGCACCGATGGAATCTCGTGATTTTGCATACAATAGTGCCTTCATGCATGGAACTATGTATAAATAAAAATAAATTCTCTCTCAAAAAATGTGTGCAGCATGTTAAAGACTTTCAAATGGGGAGCCACCAAGGTTTTTGGGTCTATACCAAAGGTTCTAAGAATTATAAGCAGTTATGGCCACCAAAGAAAAAAGTGAGCCCATACTCAAGATGGTTATTTGCCAAAAAAAAAAATCTCATATGCTGTTTGGCTTTTTGCTCTATTAAACCCTAAGGTTTCATTTAGTATTTCGGATGAGATTGTATAAGATATGAGGGATAAATAATACTGTGGTCCCACATTTATTTTAATACTAAAAAATTATGGAATGGATTATGTGTACAGTGAGAAATTTTATTTATGTTTTATTATGGTGGGATAAAGAGTATAATAAAATTTATAGAGTTATTTTTAACCGTTAGATAAAAAAAGAAGATAATCTGAAGTCTGGTACTAATAATACCAAGAAGGACCTGATATTATTAATACCATGAATGAAATATTAGTAATTCGGTATTCGCCGAATTATTAATCATAATCCTGCAATACAAACATGGGATTAATAGTTCGAAGAAATAAAAACTGAATTTGTAGGGGCCATATTTTTTTTAATCCTATCCGACCCTCTCCAATCCGTCAATCCAAACATGGCGTAAATGTGTGGCCTAAGAATGCCTCAAATCTTTGTCATATAAAAGACCCAATGGGCATAGCTCAAATTTTGGCCTTTAAAGTTCAAGAAGGTCCAAGAATAAAGTACGTAACAAAGGCCTAAACAAAACTACATCACATATGCCTTTCCAAGGTCAAAAAAAAAATCAAACCATATCATAAAAAATTCATGTTAAAAGAATTAAAGTTATAGCGAACTTCAGAATTGCATTGACTGATTTTAGTCTAGATTTTAACTTTTATAGACAACCTATTTAACTGGGTACAATCACAAACTAAAAAAATTAAGATATAGAATTGGCATGGTATAGAAGTAAGTGTCAACCCGGTTGAGATGTGTTCTTTTAGAGTGATTTTGTGATTTCCAAATTCTTAAGTTATTAATTGAACTTATGAGATTCACCATAAATAATTTTTTTTAAAATTTTTTAATTACGTTTGACTTGATTTTGGTCTGGACATTGTTTCTGTTTTGGATACATTGGTAGCCCACTTAATGGGTACAATTATAAAATTCGTGAATCCAAATAATTATCCAATAAATTAAATTTTAAATGAGTTTTAAAATCTAAAATAATGGGTTATCTACCCATTATAATTCAAACAAAATCAAATTTTGGATTTAAATGAGCTTTATACTTATTAAATCAAAAATAAATTAAATCTCGTTTTCCTTAAGAAACTATGGATGCTTGATTCTAATTCAGCCTTATGCGCTACGTGAATATCTAAGCTAACTTATTTAAATTGGTGCAATCGCAATTATAATTAAATTGTAATTCTTTCATATTGGCAACTCAACTGTAAACTGAGAATAAATATTTCATTTCATTCTCTCTTAAGTACATTTTATTCCAACGTTTATTCTATTCCCTCGCCATGTTATTCTTTCACACCAAACATACATTAACACAAGCATTGGCAGAGGTAGTCTTGGTTCAACTTCAACCACAAATAAACGCAAGAACTAGGAGATATTTATGATGTCATTTAAGAATTTGTTCGCTTTAAAATTTAAATTTTAAATTTTTTTAGGTAATATTAATTATTTGGGATTATTTTATATGGGATTTTACCTCGATTTTATTTGTATCTTCTATTAGTAGAGCGTGAAATTAATTTTTTTAAAATTAATCAAAGTTCGCATAAATTAGTCTAAACGCCCATAGATATAAAAATTAAAAAATTGTCCTTTTTAGCCATTGATATATAGCCAAGAAGTGGTCAGTATGAACTACTTGCAAAGTATGAAATTTTTGCCACGTGTCCTAATATGCCCCACTTTTTTTATTACACGAAGAATCTATACTATTATAATCTAAGTGAAAAAGAACGATTAACACAGTTCTAATATACCCAAATTCCATATGCATAGACCAACAGATATAGTCAACATGGAGTTGATTCAATCCATATGCAGTATTAAATACCGCTCTTATACCACTTGAAGGGATTCGAATCCTAAGATACAATGATAATGCATATGAATCGAATCAAATACAATACAGGACCGGATCTACAGCATACAAAAAAATCGTACTGCGCTGAACCGTTCAGACAAATAGGGAAAACTGTCAGGACAGAACTAGAACGGAAAAATCCTAGTTTTTTTCAAACCCCAAAAACTAAAACGTAGTACTCCCATAAGGCGAAATAGGAATTATACATGCATGATCTATCTAGTTTGATCACGTTTTAACACTTGAAAAATTGAAGCTTCAAGATCAATGCGACGAACCGACAATCCTATCTCTACTTAGATCTTCTGCTGTATTTCTAAACGCTGAAACATGAACAAAGTGTGGGTTTTGAATTATAGTGTTCCTAAACCCTCTTTGGCCACCTATCCTCTAGTTTTCACGAGACGTAGAAACCCTAGATAATATGAGAACTGTTATGTATCACACACATGCCATGGCGTCTAAGGTTATAAGAGCATAAATATATAGGTTATAGTAGGGACCTAAGGAGTAAATAAGACACGGGTTTCTAATGTAATTAGAAAAATCGACTTCAACTCAGAAGCAATTTTCTGATAATATAAATTACAATTCATGCCACTAAAGAATCATAATTACACTCCCGACCTTATTTTCAAAATTGAACTTTCAAAATCCTGTTATTAAATGCTTTTTATTCTCTCCACATCCAGATTACAGATACTCATTAATTAAATTAAATTACTGATAATTATATTTAATCAACGTCTTTTATAATTCCTTATGACCTTCCGCTTAACTTATTTAATATGTCGAATTATAAAATTTACTAGTAGAGTTTAACATAATCAAAATTTATAAGTTTTCTTAAGATGGTATCATCAATCCCTATTCGAAACGTGAATTTCGTCAATAATTAATATCCACCATATAAGTAATATCATTATCCAACTCACCGAGATTATAGAACTATAAAAGATCGTACTCTTTAATTAATCAAAATAACGAATATTAAATATACGTGTTTAATAATTATTTTGAGATTAAGACTATAAGCACTCATAATAACCATGGAGTATAAATTAATTTATATAGTTAGTATAAAGCTAATTATCCCAACGCGGTCCTGTTCAATACACACAAACTGTAGTAGCACAATGAGTTAGAACAAAGTCAAAACTATTACCATTTTTTGTAATTAAGACAGATTTACTAAAATATTATGCTACAGTCCTATTGATGACGTGTTCAAATCTATCTAAGACTGTGAAGCAAAACTTATATTTTATAAAAACTGATAATCTAGTGTTCCATATGTAAGCAGAATTCTAGACATTAGATTAACTATTATGTAAAAATAAAAGACATTAATGCATAATATTAAATAAATAATGAAACGCATACATTGTACATACAGATTTTCATTAAAAGAAAAAAAATTATTAATAAATAAAATTAAATATAAAAAATCTAAATTATAATTTTTAGTATACAACCCTAATACGAGGATTATCCCCAATTGTCCACCATAAGACTCGAATCCGAAACCTCCTCGATGAAAGTTGAGAAAATGTCATTAAACTACAAACACCTTGGGTAATATGCCCCACTTAACATCACTTGATTTTTAAGACAGTTTGATGGCAAGATGATTCAAATATTGTGAGTGTTAATAATTGTGTAATATATGTTTATACAATAATGGTATAAAATAATTGATAAAAAATTAAATATGATGGGATACTGACCCATAGGAAAAAGTTATACTTTAAGATAAGAAATTATGATAATTAATTGAATATATATATAATATGATTTTATATAATAGGGTAATTTCTATTATGTTTTGATTTGCATGAATAAACAATTGAATAAAGAGATATGATTATTTTTTTATCATTAAATTTAATTAAAAAAAATAAGTTAGAGAAACCTAATCATAAATTCTACATCTGGAACCACTACAAAGAAAATATACTTTTGCTGACCATTTTTGCCAACCAAATACTGTTTGGTCGGCAAACGTATAGACTTTTCGCGACCAAGTATAGTTTAGTCGGCGAAAGTGTGCACTTTCCGTGATTACATTATAGTCGGCAAAAGTATACCTTTCCACGACCAAATTGATTTTGGTCGGTGAAAGTGTATAGTGTTCCGCAACCAAATTGATTTTAGTCGGCGAAAGTGTACTTTTTAGCTACCAAATTGATTGTGGTTCGCGATAGTGTATAATTTTTCGCGACCAATTTGATTTTGGTCGACGAAAGTAAGTCTAACTAAATAAAGCCTATTTATATTTTCAATAGAAAAAAAAAACAAAACGATATAGTTTTAAGAAAATAAAATAACGAAATAAGTAATTATCTCAAATATTTTTTAACTCAATTTAAAAAAAAAACGGTAAATAAAATTTGGACATCAAAATAGTGAAATCTTTGGGTTCAAAGAGGATCTCCATTCTCAATACAAGGTTTCATCACTCACTCTGTGTGTGTACCTATGTGTGTGTGTTTATTTCAATCTCTTTGTATATACACACAGTCTATGTGCGCAAATGGGTGTGGCATTAGCTATCGTCCCAAAAAGGCAAGAACAAGAAAATTCTGTTAGTTCCACCACCTCCTCCGCCGCCACCACTTCCACCAGTCACAAAGGTGCACACATCACAAAAATGCCCCAAATCCCACTGATCGCTGCCCGCGAGCCTCCATTGCTGGTGAAAATAAGCAAGTCCAACAACTCATAAGAGAACTCCAACAGCGGAAGAGAATCGTTGTTGACCGGTTCTGAGTCACCGTTAATTTCTGTAGCAACCTAGTATGTTTTTTCTTAATTTAATTAATCAATTAGTTGTCTTGAATATATTCGAATTGATAGTGTTAATCTCGGAGGAATAATGATACGAGATAAATCAAAATTTTAAAAAGAGTAAATAATTTTAATAAGAGTATTCAAAATTTTGTTTAAATTAAGTAG
>JAUMHN010182520.1:9805-21759 GCA_032360265.1 Heliamphora ciliata
AATTAATTTTAATTAATATTTTGTAATGAAAAATAAAATTAAATTTTTTTAATTAAATGAAAAAACTTTAGATATTTTATTTTTACAAAATAATACGTTTAAGATGATTTTTTTTAACTCAGATATGTTAGAAAAACGTGAATATTAATTTCAAATTTTGGATTAATTAAATAAAAAAATATTTAATATTAATAAATTATTTTTTTTAAAAATGTGTAATATAAAAATAAAATATTCGAATGCCTTTAATTAATACCTTAATTGTAGAGTAAAGGAAATATTGTGCATTTGTCGAATTTTATTTGATACGCATTAAAATACGAAAAGATGATTTGGCAAACTGAAATCTTTTGGATCGTGTACACAGAAAAATATTTTGAAATCTTTAAGATTGTGTGATTTTCGAAACTAATAAATTTATTTTAATTAAACGATTTTTTATAACCCTAGAAAATATTTTAAAAATCTAAGTGAGAGAAAAAATTTATTCACAGATAAATTTTGCGGTCTCCATCATCAGTTCATAAGTGATAAAATTAATTATACGTGTTGGCGGTAAGGTATTCCTCTCCATCAGACATGATTAATTACGGTATCACTAGTATGAACCTCATTCATGGATAATTTTGGATAATTGTTAGTGTGGATCACTTTTCCATCGGACACTTTGTGATTATTAATTATTGACGATATCTCCTTAAAAAAGTTTATACGTTTTGACTAGGCCAAACCTTGTAAGTGGATTAAATTATTCGGTAGTCAAATAAGTTAAGTGAAATGATTTAAGAAATTTTAAAGATGCCGATTAAATTAAATTGTCAGTAATTAAATTTAATTAGCAGGTATCAAAAATCTTAACGTGAGAAGATGAGTTAAGTATTTAATAACAAGAGCTCAATGCAAATTAGTTTTGAGATTATGGCTAAGAGTGTAGTTACAGTTCTTTAGTGGTATGAACTGTAATTTAGTATTTTATGAAAATTACATAAATCGCTACAAGATTTTCATAATTACAGAAATCGCTGAGGGATTTGCATATTTACAGAAACAGCTGGAAGGGTATTTGGGTCACACTTGAAGTCTATGTCATAATTACTCCACATGTCTCTACTGTAGCCTATAAATATGCGGGTAGGCTGAACTAAATTAATAAGTTGTATTTCAAGACTAAGGTTGTCCATGTTCTGTCGATTTTTCGAAGGATCGTAACCCACACTACATTCGAGAATCACATCGAGAATACAGTAGAAGTTCTGTTCAAAGTTTCAACTCGGAGAATCAAAGTTCGTAATTGAATAATCGATCAAAAAGGTATTCATCTATATTAACTGTGGTGGCACGGGTTATATTTTGATCGTTCGACATCAAAAAAAATTTATCTGAAGCTTGTTTCGGCGATTACCTGTCCAATTTTTTTTTTCAAAAATTCATTTACAAATCAATGATCATGGCAGTTTGCCTCCAATACACTTATGACTCATGAGATGAATATCAAGATGGATGATAAAAATGACAATAGAAAGGAGAAAGGAATAGCTTTGAAATCTTCCATTCTTGATGATGAATCTAATGAAGACTTCATCACAAGAAAGTTCAAATAATTTCTTAGAAATAAGAAACAAGGATGAAGGAGATTCTTCAAGCACAAAGGTGAGCCCAATAGGTTCAAGGAAGAATCAAGCAAATTCAAGAGTGATCACAAGAAGGATGAGATCATCTGCTTCGAATGCAAGAAGCCTGGACATATGAAGGATGAGTGTCCCCAACTCAAGAAGCATTTCAAAAAGGAATTTAAGAAGGCTATGTTTGCTGCATGTGGTGAAAGTGAAGATAGCAGCTCCGAAAATGAAAACGAGAAAAATGAAGTTGCTAATCTTTGGATACTAATCTTAAAAACACATTTTTGTATGGATGCTAAGAATGCTATTCTTAAAAAGTTGGTTCTTTTCTCATCTTGTAAAATTAAAGTTTTAAAAGAAGAAAAACTTTTACTGTCAAATCAAGTGTTTTCCTTAAAAAATAAAAATAAATTTTTAAATGAGAAGATTGAAGACCTTACAAAAATTATGCATAAGTTTACACTTAGAAAAGAAAACTTGGACAAACTACTTGGAATGCAAAAATGTATTTTTGACAAAGTTGGTAGTGGATACCAACCAAAGAAGAAACAAAAGTTTTTGAATAACATTTTTGTTAAAGCATCCTCAAATCATTCTAATGCTACTTGTTTTCATTGTTATGAGTATTGACACATTGTTCACATAGAAAATCATATGATTTACCTACTAAAAGGGTTTGGGTTCCTAAGGGAAAACACCTACATGGAACTAACACCAAAAGACCTAAGAAAATTTGGGTATCCAAAAATCAAAACTTGATTTTCTTTGCAGGTGTGTCTCAAGTCCTCATTCAAGGAAGGGATGTGGTATCTTAATAGTGCCTGCTCAAGATACATGACAGGTGACAAATCAATGTTTACCTCTCTTAGGCCTAAAAATTGTGAAATTGTAACATTTGGTGATAATAGCAAGGGCAAAATCATAGGAATTAGTTGTATTGGTAAAATTTCTTCTTCTTCTATTAAAAAGATTTTGCTTATTGATGGTTTGAAACATAACTTTTTTAGCATAAGCCAACTTTGTGATAAAGGCTACAAGGTTTTCTTTGATCATACTAAGCGTGTTATTGAAAATTCAATTGATAACAAAGTTATTTTTTAGGGTCATAGGTATGAAAATATTTACACTTTCGATCTCAATAACCTATCAAAATATGACACAAAGTGCCTAGCTGACTTGAGTGATAATAGTTGGTTGTGGCATAGAAGACTTGGACATTCTCACATGAACTTAATTTCAAAACTTTTGAAAAAAGAGTTGGTGATTATTTTACCGCAAATCAAATTTGAAAAAGACAAAATTTGTGATGCATGTCAACAAGAAAAATAAGTTAAATGTTCTTGTCAATCTAAATGGTGATGTCAATTTCTAGGCCTTTACAACTATTGCACATTGACTTATTTGGTCCAATAAGCACTCTTATCCATAGAGGCAAGAGATATGCTTTTGTTGTTGTTGATAATTTTTTTATATATACTTGGGTTCTATTCTTAGCTCATAAGGATTAAGCTTTTGCTACTTTCTCAAAACTGTCTCAGAAAACTTAAAATGAAAAAAGTTTTCAAATTACAAATATCAGAAGTGATCATAGTAGAGAATTTAAAAACAAATATTTTGAAAAGTTTGCGATGAAAGTGGTATAGACCATAACTTCTCAACTTCTAGAACCCCTCAACAAAATAGTGTAAGAACTTTGGAATAAATTGTTAGAATCATGCTCTGTGAAAACAATCTACTAAGATACTTTTGGGTTGAGGCTGTCAACACAGCTTGTTATATTGTGAACAGATCCATGATTCGAGCTTCTCTTAAAAAAAATTCCATATGAGCTATGAAATGGAAGAAAACCTAACATCAGTTCATTTCGTGCCTTTGGGTGCAAATATTTTGTTTTAAATAATAACAAAAAAATTTTGGACAAGTTCGATACTAAATCTGATGAAGATATTTTCTTAAGATATTCTATATCTAGTAAAACTTATAGAGTTTTCAACAAAAGGATCCTAGTTGTTGAAGAGTTTATTCATGTTGTATTTGATGAAGTTAACCTCGGTTCATCTAAGGAATTCTGTGAAGATAACTTGGTTGACATAGAAAAAGGTGTTGAAGACATCTTCATCAAAGACATAGAAGAGCCAAACCATGAAGAAGCTACAAACTCGCAACAAAATGAAGTTCAACGGTTGTTGGCTCTTCAAATCAAGGAAATTCAGATTTGCCAAAGGAATTGAGGTATGCTCGTGGTCATCCAAAGGATTTGATCATTGGTGACCCATCTCAAGGTATTAAAATTACATCCTCTGTACATAATGTTTGTGGTAACTTAGCATTCCTTTCCTAGACTAAACCAAAATATTTTGAGAAAGCTAAAAACGATGAATTTTGGATCTTGGCTATGCAAAAAGAGCTAAATCAATTTGAATGAAACAAGGTTTAGACTTTAGTCCCAAGACTTAAGGAACACTCTATCATTAGTATAAAATGGATTTTTAGAAATAAAATGGATGAGAATGGAGTAGTTCTTAGGAACAAAGCATGACTGATAGCTCAATGTTACAATTAAGAAGAATGCATTAATTTTGATGAAACTTTTGCTCTTGTGGCTAAGCTTGAAGCCATTAGGATGTTGCTTACTTTGTCATACTTTAAAAACTTCAAACTTTATCAAATGAATGTCAAAAGTACCTTTCTAAATAGTTTTATTTCTGAGAAAGTTTTTGTTAAACAACCTTCTGACTTTGAAAATCCTGATTTTTCAAACCTTGTTTACAAACTCACCAAGATTCTTTATGGTTTGAAACAAGCACGAAGAACTTGGTATGAAAGACCTAGCAAATTCTTAAGTAAAAATGAGTTTTAAAGAGGAAAAATTAATATAACTCTTTTTATCAAGTCTCAAGAAAAAGATATGCTTGTTGTCCAAATATATGTAGATGATATTATTTTTGGCTCAACTAATGAATCTCTTTGCAAAAACTTTGCTAAGTGTATGTAGGGAGAATTTAAAATGACTGGGTTAGCTAAACTACTTTCTTAGATTTCAAATCAAACAATCCCATAAAGGAATCTTTATAAACCAATCCAAGTACACAAGAGATTTGTTGAAGAGGTTCAATATGTACAGTGAAAACCAATAAGAAGTCCAATGTGCACATCAACAAATCTTGATAAGAATGAAAATAGTAAAACAGTAGAGGAAAAGAGATATAAAGGTATGATTAGCTCCCTACTTTACCTAACTGCTAATAGACCTAACATCATAATTAGTGTATGCATGTGCATTAGATTTCAAACTAATCCTAAAGAATCACATGTGATTGCTGTTAAGTGCATCTTTAGATATCTTTTAGATATTCAAAACCTAAGACTATTCTATCCTAGAGGAATAGCCTTTGAGTTATTTGGCTATTCTAATGTAAACTTTGTCGAGTGTAAAATTGATAAGAAGAGTACAAGTGGAACATGTCAATTCTTATAACACTCTCTTATATAATGGTTTAGAAAGAAATAGAACTCAGTAGCCTTATCTACATCTAAGGCTGAGTATATTATAGCTAGTAGCTATTGTGCACATGTTCTATAGATGAAACAATAATTAGAGGACTATAGTGTATGATTAGACCATATTCCCATTAAATGTGATAACACTAGTGCTATCAATAGATCTAAGAACCCTATATAACACTCTAGAACAAAGCATATTGAGATTAGACATCATTTTATTAGAGATAATGTTCAAAAAGATAACATAAAACTTGAATTTGTAGACACAAACCACCGACTTATTGATATTTTCATTAAACCTTTAAATGAAGAAAGATTATGTTATATCAGAAGATAACTTGGTATGCTATATGCTTCAAATTGATACTTAAATGTGTCATACTAGCAATGCCTGTTCAATGTTTGTTCAATATTTTTCATGCTTTATTTTGATTTGTGAAAAGTATCGACTCAATGATAAAAAGGGTTGATACATGTGTGAATGTGTTGACACAAATGATACATAGTATCGACACATTTTGACAAAAGTGTCGACTCCAAATATATAATGTTGACACGATTCAAATTCTTGCCCTCAATAAAATTTGTGTCGACTTACCTGTGAAGAGTATCGACTCAATTAACCGAAAATGTGGACACCATGTTAAACAGTGTCGACACAATTTTGATTTTTAAACACCCCCAGTGTTGCATGAAAAGTGTCAACTCAAATAAGATTAGTGTCAAAACATTTCGTAGAATTTATGTATAGGCGGTTTTTTCCCCTTTTTCATCCGCGCTCAAAACCGCTCAATTTCAAACATCTATTCGTCTCCCTCTTTCCCTCATTCCAGTTAAACCTTAGAGTTGACACCTCTGTATCTTCTCTCTCTTTGTCTCTTCCCCTCCCTCTCTCATCGTCGATGCCCTCGAGAACAATAGGCAAGGGAAGCAAGCGCCCTTTAGAAGGGTCGTCAAGTCCTAGGGCAGTAAAGAAGAAGAAATCGAAGAAGACAATGACAGCAAACATACCAATAGTGGATATGGGGATGGCCTCTTCGTTCAAATCTCAGTTCACCAAGTATAAAAATTTATACTTTTCATCTTTCGCAACTCGCAAGGTAATCCCTGGCCGTTCTATAGATTTTCGTTTCTTTGATTCCATTGAAATAAAATTTTCTAAGTGGTTCACTTACCTCGGTTGGATGAACTTACTTCAAATTCGTGACTATCACTATCCCACACTCGTAAAACTTTTCTATGCGCACTTCAAAATCGCCAACCCTTCTAGCAACACCATCATCACTTGGGTGAACCGTGTGGACATCACGTTGAACTATAAGACTTTGAATAAGATTCTCGGTCTCTCTGAGGGTCGACTGTTTGTTCCCTACAACAAGAAAAAGATAACCATTGAATATTTCTCATTTGATGATGTAGTAAAATAAATTTTTGAACCTGAGGTTGTTGATCCTTTCAAGCCCCTTAAGGCTAATTCTCTCAAACCCGCGATGAGAATTCTCCATCATTTTGTGAACCATATCTTTCTACCCCAGTTAGGGAAGTTTAGTGATGTCACTTTCATGCATGTGTTTATTATGTGGTGCATTCTTGAAGGAAAAAAACTTTATTTTGGATACCTTTTTATTTTGGACATGCTTCAATCCCATTCTAAGTCCAATTTCTCCTTTCCCCATGCCATGTTTTTGACAAAGGTCTTTAAACACTTCGGTGTTGATCTAGCCTCTGAAACGGGAATTCCCTTTTCAAAACATAACCATTATGGGAAGCCAACTTTGAAATACATGCAAATTTCTAAAGTTGATGGTGTTTGGACTACCTGTTGTGGTACTCCATCTGCAAGTCAAAATCCTCTCCCTCTCCCTAGTCGTTCTAATTCCCCCATACCCTATGACCCATTTTCCCTTGTTCCCTCTCACACCAGACCGGATGTTGTTGGTCCCTCCTCCTCCTATGTTCTTCCTCCTCCTTCCCCTTCTATTGATTCTGCTTCTTCTCCTCCAGTTGGTCACCCTTGCTTAGGGTTTGACTTCATCTATGGCATCCCTTCGTTGAAAGGTTGATGGAGACCTTTACGACATTGGTTGTAAAGTGTCATCTCTCTTTGAGACGATCACCTCCCTTGAGAAGACTAACAGGATTCTGAGAATAGATGTGGAGAATACCTGTGATGCTGTCAGGTCTCTTAGCAAGAAGATGAAGAAAAGTATTGAGTCCATTGTGGATGCCAACCTTGATATCCTCTAACAAGTCCAGAAGGAATATAACGAAGGCATAGTTCTTGTTGTCCAGCAGAACTCAAGGAAAGTGGAAGATCATTTCACCTGAATAAAGGAAGCATGGGCCAAGCAATTCAAGCCCAAGGAGACGAAGGAAGAGAAAGCTGCTCATTTGAAATGTGAGGCAGACCTGGCATTGGCAGCCACCTTCGCAGCCATAGAAGCTAAAGAAAAAGTTGATGAAAAGGCAGCCTCCTCCAAGGAAAAGGCATATGAAAGGAAGAAGAAACAAGAAGAAAAGAAGGCTTTTAAGAAACAATGGATGTTTTTTTATGATTGCAAAAGGGGAGAAGAGAAACCCAAGGGAAAAGAAGAAGAAGAAAAGGAGAAGGAAGAGAAAAAGAAGATCAAAAAGATTGAAGTTTTTATTTTATTAAAGGAGAAGATGTACCATTAAAACATACATTTCTGTTTTATTTATATGTGAATGTTTGTGAATGGTTGAAAACTTGCATTTGATGGTTGATTGGTTGTTTTTGAAAATAATTATATGTTGTTGTATGGATTACATTGTTATGTGTTCATCAATGGTAAATCTCAATTTTTATATAACTATTGGTTATCTTTTATTATGACATTGTTATGAGCCGTTGTTTGCTAAATGTGTTGATTGGATGGCTTAATATCGTATGAATGGTAAATTTTATAACTGTTGAATGTTGAGAAATTAAGGTTTATTTTTTTGCTAATTCAACTGTTGATAATTCAGTATGCCAATCTGTTAAAAATCATGCGTTGATGAATTCTATATACGAATTGTTGGATGTCTCCTTATTGAGTTTGCACATCTTGCTTAAGGCATACAGATAAGGGGAGAACCCTTGTGAAAAATCTTTTTGAAGTGTTTTCTAGAAAATGTTGTAATCATCGAAAAAGAAAAAAATGTTAGCACAAGGGATTTTTAATTAGATTTTGTTGATTTAATAAATTATTTTTTAAATTAAATTAATTTAAAAAGAATTATATTTTAATATTTTCAAAAAGGTAGTGTTGACATTACATAACTAATGGGTCAACACCTTATACCATTTGTGTTGACATTTTACATCAAATGGGTTGACACATAATACTAATTGATAATTGAGTCGACACTTAATACTAATGAGTCAATACTAATTGATAATTGAGTCGACACCTTAAGGCAAAATACGCTTGAAATTCTCAAGTGTGTCGACATAAATGAAGTTTAGGAACGACACTTTAACTACTTTGCTTAAGATGTTTCAAGAACACAAATGAGTCTACACCAAATGAATTTGGGTCGACACTTCTAGTATTGGACTGAGATCCACAATGAGTCGACACCAATGCAGAATGAGTCGACACCTCAGACTTCTTTGCGGGATTCATTTTGGGTCGAGACCAAAGTGTTTTGAGTCGACACCAAGTAATCCTTCAGGTTCAAGTCTTTGGATTCTACAGGTCGACACCAAAGTCACAAGATTCGACACCTAGACACCCTCTGGGAAACAAAATGAGTCGACACCAAAGAAAAATGGGTCGACACCAGGACTTCAAGCCTTTTCTTGACACCAAGTCAAAAAGGTTGACACCAAAGATTTATGAGTCCACATTAAGGTTCCTTTCGAAAACAAGAATTTTGGGTCGATACCAAACGAAGATGAGTCGACTCCAAAACAACTGAAACTATTCGTGATTTTGTGGGTCAACACCAAAATGAAGATGAGTCGACTCTAAAAGTTCTGAGGCTGACTATAATTGCAAGGGTTGACATCACAATGCTTTTGGATCGACACCATAATTTTAGTAGCTGATCTGATAAAATGGGTCAACACAAATGAAGATATGAGTCGACACCAAAATTCCACCTGAAAAATCGGAACAATGCATGAGTCGACACCAAATGTCATGCCCCAAAATCTAGGGTCACGTGAAAAGTCCATCAAACACCAGTTTTACGAAAATTAGATTTTTTCCACAATCAAATATAGCTTTTACAATTAAAATAAGAAGGAAACCCAAGGTCCATCTCTCATAAACAGAAGACATATAAGTCGAATCATGCATACAATATAGCGCCTTATGGCGTACAAAACAAGCCTTCAAGAACATGCTTACAAAAGGGAAAACTTAATACAGTCTTCTATCATCTGTCCCCACAAGCATCACTAGATTACTCCTCAAGAGCAACAACATCATTCCCTAAAAATGGTTTGACAAATCCCATAACGTGAGTTGCAACCCAATAGAAACAAACTATAAAGCCGTGAAGCAAATTATGCAATATATAACATAAAGCTAACTCAATCACATGAGCCTTAAAAATTTTCCATCATAAAAACCACTAGTTTTCCCAGCAGGCTAACAAAAGACTCAAAATGATTTTCCTTAAGAAAACTCAAGTTAACCAATACGTACACATGCATGCACACATACAGATCACGTCCATGTGATCCTACCAACTCGTGGTCAAAATAAGGCACAAAACATGGTTTATACATCAAACATAGCATTTAGATCATTTTTAACTGGTAAAAATGTATACAACTGCACGTAGCACCCTTTAAAGACATCATAGTCTAGGATTCTATCTCAGTGAGTCAAAAACTCGATGCCTCGATCCACGTACAAAACAAAACTTCGTCAAAACAAAATTATGTTTGGATGTAAGCGGAGCCCACAGCGTGGATAGCAAGGATCCACTAACGGATCACGAAAAACTAAGCCTCGGGCCCTCAAAAGTCTAGAGAGAAGGTAGAGAGAAAGAAAACTTAGCTAGGAAGAAAGATTATGAAAATATCTAATCCAAGCTTGATATTTATAATCTCAGCCCCGCACAAAAAATGAGTCAACTGAATTAGCCAATTCAGTCGACTGGAATGCTACTAGAAAGCCCAGAAATACCCCACCGCCTCAGGTCAATCGACTAACCTCCAAACCCCAGTCGACTGAATCTCATCCCTCAGTCGACTGAATGGCCACTACCGAGCAAATCATCAAAAAGTTTCCAGGAAAAAGTCTAATACCAACCAAACACCATCGAAAACGTCTAAGAGCAAACAACCTATCATGCGTTTGACGAAAAAATAGTAAAACACATACAACATGCTGTTCAACATCAGTGAAATAAAAGTGAACACATCGAATATATAAATATAGGACAAAAAGAAAAGAAATCAGGTCTCATAACTCTCCCCCCTTAAGAAATTATGCCCTCGAAATTCACCACAAGGCTACAAGGCAAATAACTCAGGGTATCTAGCTCGAACCCCAAACTCAAGCTCCCATGTTGCTTCCTCAACCCTGTGATAACGCCATAAAACCTTGACATATGCAATTGTCCATCCTCGCAACACTTGTTCCTTGGTGTCTAGAATCTTCACTGGGCGCTCCTCATATGTGACGTCCTCATCAACCCTCAGCTCGGCCTAATCTAGAACATGTTAGGCTCATACCTCCGAAGCATGAACACGTGAAACACGTTGTCCACAGATGCCAATTGAGGTGGCAAAGCCAAATGGTATGCTACCGCCCCAATCCTTTCCAGGATCTCAAATGGTTTTATGAAACGTGGTGATAACTTACCGCTACGGCTAAACCTCATCAAGCCTCTGTGTGACAAGACTTTCAAAAACACATGGTCCCTCACTGCAAACTCCAACGGTCTCTTGCTCTGATCTGCATAGCTCTTCTGACGACTTTGAGCTGTCAATAGGCATTGACAAATCACAGCGATCTTCTCGGTCGTCTCTCGTACTAAATTGGGTCCCAAAACTGTGGTCTCTCCCACCTTTGTCCAACACACTAGTGACCTACACGGTCTACTATATAAAGTTTCATACGGTACCATCCCAATACTGGATTGATAACTGTTGTTGTATGCAAACTCTGCCAATGGTAGATGATCTTCTCAAGAACCCCAAAAATCAAGTACACAGGCTCTCAGCATGTCTTCTAAAATCTGTATGGTCCTTTCCGACTGACCGTCTATCTGAGGACGAAAAGATGTACTGAAGGTCAAGCTCATTCCCAAGGCCACCTGAAGATTCTGCCAAAAGCTCGATGTAAAGTGCGGGTCTCGATCAAAAATAATAGTCACAGGTACTTTGTGTAGTCGGACTATCTCACGGACATAGAACCTACCCAACCTGTCTACTGAATCCTTCACACAAATAGGAAGAAAGTTTTTCAACTTCGTCAATCTGTCCACCACAACCCAAACACCATCATGTCCCTTCGGCGATTGAGAAAGTCCTGATACAAAATCCATCGTGATATGCTCCCACTTCCACTCAAATATCAGCAACAGCTGTAGCAATTCTGTAGGTCTCTAGTGTTCTGCCTTTACCTTCTAACATGTAAGGCACCGAGAAACAAATCGAGTCACATCCCTCTTCATCCCCGTCCACCAGAACTGGCGGCGCAGGTCGTGATACATCTTTGTGCCTCCTAGATGCACTGCAAGACGTGAGTGATGACAATCATGTAGTATATCAGCACGGCATAATTCTGGTACAAACAATCTCCCAGCCAATCTCAAACTCTGATCTGAACTCACAACCCATCCCGCTGTATCCTCTCCACTAGCAAC
>JAUMHN010182631.1:0-21751 GCA_032360265.1 Heliamphora ciliata
AGAGTTATATGGGAGTTGAGGTGTGTTCTCATGAAGATTTGAGTTTTTGAGAAATAATAAACCATGATTTTGAGAAAATTATTGCATAAAAGGGGTTTATGAAACTTGAATTCAATGTTTTTGGGATGAGAACTGAGGTTTGAGACATGTTTGATAAAGGATTATGGGTAATGAAGCTTGAAACTCAAAACAGGGGAAAATCTGGGGTTTTCTCGGGCACCAGCGCACTCGAGCGGAGCCCTGTTCGCTCGAGCGCTCAACTGGCAAAGAGTTGGGCACTCGAGCGCCCTACGTCCGCTCGAGCAGACTAATCGCGCAGGGGCAACTTTGTTTGATCATATCTCTCTCATCCGGACTTCGAATTGGGTCGTTCTTTTACTCAAATCGAAGCCCCGGAAGTCTTCTTTCCAACAAGACTACCATCACACAAAATTTCTTTTTGTAGAAAAAGTTATGATCAAAATAGTTAGGGTATGTCAAATTTTCTTAACCATTTTTTTCACCCAATTTTGGCCAAATGCTTTGAAAAAGTATATTTTCATCAATATTGAATCTTTTCATCAAATTTTCTATCCCTTAGGCTATGAATATACTTAATTTACTATACTTGGGCTTGGATGCTAGTATCATACTGATTGGAGTATTTGCGACGATAATAAGTTTTTGACATGTTATGAAGGTTTTATGAACTAGTATGAGCATGGGTAATTGTGGGTTATGTAGTGACATGGTTATTATGTAAACTTTTAATCTTTAGAGAGAAAACTTGGATTTTTGTTTATATATATACTTGCATATGATGGGTGCACTCCATTTCTTCATACGGCATAAATTCAAATTTTGTGTTATTGGTGCATTATGAGATTAATGAAGAAATACGATTCATGAAAGGTCGTGTCTATGAACATATGATGCATTTGATGTGAAAAGGAGATTGAATACTAAAACTGAATGTGACTGGACAATGAAATGGAAAGGTTAAGATTGGGATCGAAATGATAATGTGTAAAAATGATTGGGGAAGGAACCAGTTGTGGGTTGAACCCCCAAATTTTTGTGAAAATGAATAAATAATGAACCAAATGGACTAATGTGGATTAAGTTGGTCTGGCGGGTCCGCGGTGAAAGACCAAAAACTTGCGCAAGATGGGGACCACATGCCCACGGGTTAGCCCCCGAAATGTGGTGTTGTATCGTGGTGAGTTATAGAGCTATCTATTACCCAATGGTTTCGCGTAGCCTATTGGAATAATAGGGAGGGGTTTCTATAAGCTGCACCCGATACCGGTTCATTAACTGTGATAAATTAAATGTGATACGGTTTTGTGAAAAACTAGGTAACGACAATGTGACACGATTTTTGTGAAAAATCGATAATGGAATAACGATATGGATAATATGAAAGGATGAATGGGAACAAATTGGTGGGCGTGGGTGCGTGCGTGTGAAAGAATATTAAATTGGTACAAAATTTTCATTTTTCTTTGGTTGCACCCATCACACCTCACAAATCATGCATCACCTATGAGTTAATCTATATCCTACGAGTTTCGGCTCACGTATGTTTACTATACCATTTTAGGTTCTGGAGACCAGGAACGATACTAGGGCAAGGGATGCTTTGGGAAAGACTGGAAGGAATATTTTGTGTTTGTTTATATTTTTCCATTATGATTGTATACAAATCGAAATGGAGTATTGTAATTAAAGATATTATGATTGTGAACGAACCTTTGAGATTTCAAGCCTTTATTGTAAATTGGATATGTGCGAGAATATAATTGTTTAAAGAGAAGTTTTTTTTTATATCATTAGAACTTATATTCTATGGTGAATGAAAGTCGTTGATGATGACCCTTAAGAGGAACGGTTTGGGATTGGTTAATGGACCCGGGTTTGGGTCGTGACACGGATAGACTAGTTTTCAAATTTTTTTTAAGAGTCGTGTGAATCGCGATCTAAAATCTGTTTTCAAATTGTTTTCAAGGCTCCTGTAAGTGAGTCAAAATATTGTTTGTATTCTCGTTTTTCCATTTGCATGTGAAAACTATTTTCAATGCTTGAAAGAGAGTCTAAACCTGCACTTCGATTTCTTAGCATATTTTGTTTATACTGCATGCCTGTCTAGTTTCTGCTGAGCCTTGGCTCACAGTATGGGATTTTGCTTTTCTTCATGTACTAGTCACGCTGGTTGATTTGGAGGTGCTAGAGAGGTGGAAGAGCTATAGTCTTCCTTTTTATTTCTATATGTTTCATGTATGTTTAATGCATGTTTTTCGGCGTTGGAGCCTTATAATCTTTGTCGTTTGGTGTTTATATTCAATGCATGTATGTTTTATTTTGAGAGTGTATTCTTGGGTTGGTTGTTTATGAGTATTTTACATGGCCCGGAGGTTATGGCGTGACAGATATACTATGGGATAACCTGTGCCTAAAGACAATTCTAATCAATTTAATTTTTTTGAAGACAATTATCCCTCAAAGTATTTTCAATCAGTTATTAAAAATAAACAATCCAACTAATGAAAATTTAAATAAAAGAGAATGGAGATTATGTAAAAAAAAATTATAATAAAATTGATCAAAATCTTTTTTTTAATAAAACATTTTCTACCTATAATCCATACCTCTAAAAAGTACTTTCAAATCAATTTTTTCTACTCAATTATTAAATAGTTCTTGTACTCTGCTATACATAAAATGTGATTAATAGGAAAGACAATACATTAAAAGAAAAATAAACTAAATGAATTAGCGAACTTTTAAAACAATCGTTATTATAATTAAAATGCTTAAGATTTAAAAAATAAAACAAATAAAAGTAAATCCCTCCATTATGTAGAATTTGAAGAGATATAGAATGTTACATAGTTCACATAACTTTGTCTTTTTCTACATGTATAATACAATAAAATCTTATATAACTATAACCTTCACACTTCAAAAAGAAAAATCATACACTATGTTGAATAAATTGTAAACTTCCCAAAACTCCACAAATTTTTTTTATTTTTATAAATAGCAAATTATTCAAACCAAGTTTCTATCAAAGGTAACCAAAACAACAATTTAAATTTTTACTTTTCAAATAGGAATAAAATAATTTCTCAAAAAAAATGGTAATCAACTTTTGTAAAAAAAAATGATACATTTTAAATTATCACATAATACAAATTTTTTTTTATATTAAAAAAAAAGTAATTCCATAATTTTCTATTGAAGGTAACCAAAATAACATTTTTTCAATAAAACAAATTTATTTTTTGTGAAGAAAGATGATATTTTTTGAATAGAAAAAAATGAAGAGAGAGATAATATTGAATAAGAGAGAGGTGATAGTTTTTCAAACTAACTGCATTAAATGAGGATAGTGATGATATTTTTTTAAAATAGTACTTATTGCCGTTAGATATAAGCTTGGACAATTTTAACAATTGGATAAAAAATATTATGCTTGTTTTGTAATATAGATTGATCAAAACTAATATTTTAATCCAACGTTTTTTAGTTATAACACATAACTCTAAAAGGCCCTTTCGAATTAATTTGTTTAATTTACTTAGTTATTAAAGAGCTCTTGCACTCTCTTGTACATAAAATGTAATTAGTAAAAAAATAAAACATTAAAATAAAAGTCAAATTAAATAAATTATTGAACTTTTAAAACAATTATTAGTATAATTAAAATACTTAAGATTTAAGAATAAAACAAATAAAAATAAATTCCTACATTATGTAGAGTATGAAGATTTAATTAAAAAGTATCCATAATCTTCTTATAAGTCAATCCATCAATCAATCAAGTTTTCACAAGAAAAAAATTATTTTTTTAATTAAAAAAATTTAATTCAAACCCTTCACACACAAAAAAAAAAACAAAAGAGAAATATTGAAGAGGCATGAAAGGTCATGTGATTTACAAAGCTTTTTCTTTCTTTATACGCATAATACAATAAATTCTATACAATTATAATATTCACACTCTGAAAATAAAAATCATACACCATATAAAAGAAATTATAAAATTCACATAACCTCTTCAACATTTTTTTTTATAAATAAAATAATTACTTTTTATTAATAAAAAATTTATTCAAAACAAAATTGTTATCAAAAGTAACCAAAACAATATTTTTAATTTTTAATTTTCTGATGGAAAAAACAAAACTTTTTTTTTAGTTTTCAGATAGAAAGAATATGTAGGACCTGGTCCTTTCCCTTTTATGATATATATATATATATGCCCTTTTATGATATATATATATATATATATATGCCCAACGTATTTCGTTTCAGTACATGTACATCATCAAATGATCCAGTCGACTGATCTTGTGAGACCTGGACCCGTCTCTTTTTGTATTGTATAGATATGTTGGATGTGTTTCTTTCTATATCTATATTCGGTATTTTTGCTTTAGCATGTGTAGATGCGTTTTGATGTATATTTTGATTTATATAAGCATGCGGGTTTGCTTCCCGAGGGTGTAGGAAGGTGCGGTGTGAATTTCAAAAATTTTAAAAAAAAAGATATTTTGAAAGCTTATAAATATCTGGAGTTAGATATTTTCTAAAACAAAATTTCAAAACTTACTAAGTTTCCTCATGTTTCTCTCTACCTTGTCTCTAACTTCTTGGGGACCCAGGGCTTGGTTTTTGACGGTCCAACAGCCGATCCTTGTTATTGGCATCGTGATCTACACATCCATCCGGACGGAATTCCATTCCGACGGAGCTCGATTTTGCACGTGGATCGAGACGTCGAGTTTTTAATTCACCGACGTAGGATTCTAGACATTGAAGTTGTTAGAGGGTGTTATAGGTAATCTTATGCATATTTACCATTTTATATTCATGAAAAGATGTTTCATGTTTGGGAAAATTGGGTTTTTGGTTTAAAAACCTTTTTCCATCATTTTGGTTGGATGAAAACGGTGCTGGATGTTTCTTTGTGGCCTTTGGTGATAAGCTTAGCTGTGTGTGAGTCCATGGGTGCTAGATGGAAGCTTCGAGGCTTCATCTTGGGTTCAAAAAGGAAAAACCGTAGCTCAAAAATACTTTTTGGGTAGGATCAGTCGACGAACCCATGGGGTCAGTCGACTGGATCATGATTTTGTGGGTTCAGTCGACTGAACTCATGGGGTCAGTCGATTGAATAGTGTTGGGCGTTTTGGGCCTTTTTCCAGTGTATTTGTCAGTCGATTGGACGGTGGATTTAGTCGACTGGACCTGGGCTGATGGGTGTGCATCTTTGAGAAACGTGTTTTTTTGAAGGTTAGAAGCTAACCTTTGGGGTTGAGTCTCAACTTCTAAAACGTTTTGATGAAAATGTGTTTTTACATGTTTTGTTTGATCTCCATGGTTGATGGATTGGATCTCTTTTTATACATGCGTTGTATAAAATGTTTTGCGATTGGGTTTTTAAATGTTTTTCCTTTGATGTACCGTGGCAGTGGGTTTGTTGAGTAGGGCTTGCATTGCTCCTCGGTGGAAGTTCAGAAACGTGCGCAACGTAGGTGCTTTGTACCTTCGGGTTAATCCCCATAAATTAAATCGGTTGCCTCCATGAATGGCGTTGTGTGGGTGCTTTGGACCCTCTGGTTTTGGGCCCGTAAATTAAGCAGTAGGTGCTTTGGACCTTTGGGTAGATCCCGTAAATTAAGCCAGATGCCTCCGCTAGTGGCATTGTTGTCGTAACTCCATGTAGAACTTGTCATTACCGAGCAGGCCTTAAGTGGTGACCAGGATAATGGGCTGGAGTCTATAGTTATTACCTTTGTCAGTGTGGTAGAGTCGGTACATAGGATTATATTTTATCTTTTCTCCTCGGTTGTGTGACTCGAGTGGAGATTATTGTGTTTTTACTGCTTTCCCTTAACTGTGGCATGATATCTACCAGGAGGATATGCATAGTTTCAATGATGGAAAAACTAATGGTTTTTAGGAGGAAAACCTTTTAGCTCCTATGAGTGAGCTTATGTGCTTCTGATTGCATAACCTGCTTTACAACTTTATGTAGTCTGTTTCTATTGGGTTTCGTCTCACAATGTGAGATTTGCTGTAAAATCTTTTTCAGGTGAGCATATGGAGTTGACCTAGATTCTTATGGTGGCGGAAGACTAGCTATAGTTTCCTTGTTTGTCATGTACTTTTAAATGTGATGTATGTTCCAAAAGGCGAGTTTTGTACGCCTTGAGGTGATATACTTCTTCATGTATGAGAATACATGTTTACTATTTATGAGTGCTGAACTTTGGAAAATCTTTTATCCAAATGTTGTATATTTTTGAGTTGATGGTGTTCCAACTTCAAATCTTATTTTCATATACGGTGTTTTCGTGGGCTTTCGCGTGACCCTGGTGTTTGGGGCATGACAGATCTCCTCGATCCAGTTGACTGACCCATGCGAAAACCGTTTTTAATCTATGGTTTCAACCCTCCAAACTTCCATCCAACACCCTCCGACATACACACGCCCAAACCTAACACCAAAACCACAAAAGGAACACCCGACACTCGATTTCGTCCACCAAAATCGACAAAGAATAGGTTTAAAAAAAACCCCATTTGAACATAAAACGATTTTTCATGCAGTTTTAACTGATAGAAACATACACGATTACACGTAACACCTTTATAAGACATGAGAGTATAGGATCCTACCTTGGTGAGTTAAAAACTCGATGCCTCGAACCACATGCAAAACCGAGCTGCGCTGAAATAAAATTCTATCCGGATGGATGCGTAGCTGACGGTGCCAATAACAAGGATCAGCAGTTGGATCGTCGAAAATCGAGCACCGGTCCCCCGAGAAGTTAAAGAGAAGGCAGAGAGAAAAAGAAGAAACTTAGCTGAGAAGTTTTGAAAATATCTTTTGAAAATAAAAAACATGCTACAACGAAAACACTAAACGCACGCTAAGAAATGCAAAAAAAAAAAAAAAAACGGGTCAGGGTCTCACAGGGAAGGTTTTGACAACTCGGTATGTATTTATTTTGTTGATCTTCGCTTTGAGTTAAATATTTTAGTGTGACAAAAAATAGAGTATGAGTTTTAATAATATGGATGTTCGTGAACCAATTAATGAATTGTGGAATAATTTTAACATAAAAAAAATAATGGTAGATTTTGACAACATGCTAATGGGAAAAGTTGAAAGGAGGCAATGAGAGTGAGGTTAGAGATTGGGGTTTATTTAAAGGAATTTGTTGAAATTCTAGTTTAGGGTTCACCGCTCAAGCGGTTAATGTCCGCTCGAGCGGGCTACTGGGATGAGTTTAGAAGTTTCTCGAGCCTTAGAGAGAAATCAAGAGAATATATATATAACCCTCATTTATACATGTGAGCCCCTTTACCCCTCTTCTTATTTCTCATCTCTTCTCTCTCTCTCTTCTTGAGACAAACCCACCCAATCCTCAAAACCCTAGCTTTCTACCACCCATATTGAAGATGGAGGCTTGATTGGGAAAGATCTAGGGTAAAGATCAAGCTTTGGAGAAAGGAGAGTGAAGATAAAGCCTTGAGGAAGCAAGGAAACCCAACATCCAAACCCTAGGTGGGAGATTTGAAGAAATCATAAGCTTTCGAGCAATTCCAAGATAGGATTTAGGTTATTTCACATGTCTTGTATAGATTTGGGTTGATAATTTGCGTATATGATTAAAAATCAAGTCAATTGCATGCTTAATTCAAATATTAGTAAGCTTGTGTGTGGATTGAGTTAGTTTTCATAAAAATGGAGGTTCTTGAGAGGTGATTACCCGTGAAATTGATGACTTGTTGTATTAAAAAGGGGGTTTGAGACTTGAATCTAGTGTTTTTAGGTTAGAAATAAGGATTTGAAGCATGTTTATAAAAGGGTTATGTGTTTGGAGGTTTAGAATTCAAAATAGGGGAGATTTTGGGATTTGCTCAGGCAACAGCGCGCTTGAGCGGAGCACTGTCTGCTCGAGCAGCCACATGGCCGAGAGCTTGGGCCCTCGAGCTCCCCTCTGTCCGTTTGAGCGGACCGCTGCACTGAGCCAACTTCAAATGATCATATCTCCCTCATTCGGACTCTGAATTAGGTCGTTTTTATACTCAAACTGAAACTCCAAAAGTCCTCTTTCCAACAAGACTACTAGAACAAAAAATTTCTTTTTGTAGAAAACGTTATGATTAAATTAGTGAAGGTATGTCAAAATTTCATAACCATTTTTCACCCACTTTTAGCCGAATGTTTTAGAAAAACATATTTTCATTATTATTGGCTCTTTTTACTAAATTCATAGTTCCTTGAGCTAATAGCATACCTATATATATATATCTAGATTGAGTTGGGATGCATGCATTGGACTAGTTGGTTGGATTTTTTTTTACAATAAAAGTGGGTTTCAAATTGATATATATATATATATATATATATATATATATATATATATACACGATGGGTGTATACTTTTTAAAATTGATGTGATTTTCTTGGTATTAACCTTGTGTTATTTGTACTTAGTAACACTGAAGAAATGATGTGAACTATGAGAAACTATATAATGAAAGTTGTGATACATGTGGTTTGAAAATTTAATGGAAAATTTGGGTTTGGAATCAAAATGGTGTATTATGGTAATGAGTGGGAGAGGAACTATTTGTGGGTTGGACTCCTTGGTTTTTAACTAATAATGAACCGTATGGATCGATGTGGATTAAGTTGGGCTAGCGGCTCCACGATGAAAGACTGAAACTTGCGCAAGATGAGGATCACATGCCCACGGGTTAGCCCCCGAAATGTCGTATTGTGTCGTGGTGAGTTATAGAGCTATCTATTACCCAATAGTTTCGCATAACTTATTGGGAATTAATAGGAAGGGATTTTTATAAGCTGCTCCCGACACCGGTTCATTAGAGGTGGTAGGGTTTTGTGAAAACTAGGGAAATAAAATGAACGATTTATGAATGAAAAGCAAATGGATAAATGGAGATAAAATTGTGTGCATGGGTGTGTGTGTTAAAAAGCAATGACTTGGATAAACGTGCATATTTATTTCGGTTCCACCCATCACACCTCACAAATCATGCATTATGTATGAGTTAATCTTTATCCAACGAGTTTCGGCTCATGTATATATGTCAAACAATTTTAGGTTCCGAAGAGCAAGGTGACACCAAAGCTATGGATGCTTTTGGGAAGGGGCAATAGATGGAGCTATAATGTCTTTTGTTGTCTTTATTTTTGTTGTATACAAAATTAAGAAAAGTGATGTAATGAAAGTGATAGTTAATGTTGAATGTATGTTACTTCAAACATTTATGGTAAATCTGGGAATGTAATTTTATAGCATGGTTCATTCTATTAAATCCTTTAAACGTTATGTATCCTATTTTCTTATGTCTTGGGGTATTACCAATGGATATGGTTTATGTATGGTAAGTTTTGGGGTTAGTTCACGAACCCGGGTTTGGGTTGTGAGAGTTACCACTTGTATAGTTTTACTACAATTTTTAAGATTTTGAAGATATCGATGAGCCATTAAACACAAGAATTCTCATCCACATCTGCAATCATATGAGTTTTTTTTATCATGTTTAGATTTTGGATTATTAAAACAAAAGAAAAAGGAAAACAAAAACATGGAAAGAAACTAAAGTTATTTATTTTGTTTTAGATATGGTTAAGGAAATAGAAAGAATAATGACTACTGTGAGACCCGGACCCGTTTCTTTTTGAGATATTTATATATGTTGATGTGTTTCTTTCGGTATATGTATCTTTCGGTGTATCGTTTCTGTTTCAAGTTGTAGAACAACATGTTTTGTATAGGTGTTATACGTGTTATGCATGTCGGGGTTTGGCTTGGTTGCTTTCCACAGTTTTTCTCCTAGTGACGACCGCTCGAGCAGTGGGAACGCGCTTGAGCGGGCTGGTGGCAGAGTGTTGGACCGTGAGGTGACCGCTCGAGCGGTGTTTGGGCGCTCGAGCGGTGGTGTGGCTGAGTGTAAGCCGGCAAGGGGTCCACTCGAGCGGTGCTTGGGCACTCGAGCGATGGGGGCCTAGCGCGAAAATCTATAAAGCCTACAAATATCATTTTTTGACACTCAAAAATATCTTTTCAAGCCTATGTTCTTCTCCACACCTTTTCTCTACTATCTCTCTAGCTTTCGGGAGGCTTGGGGCTTAATTTTTCGCGATCGGATAGCAAATCCTTGCTGTTGACGACGTGAGCTTCGTATCCATCTGGACGGATTCTCGTTCTGACGTAGTTCAGTTTTGAAACATCGAGCTTTTAGCTCTCTGAGGTGGGATTCTAGACCCTACTGCTGTTAAAGGGTGTTATATGCAATTATATGTGTTTTCACCGGGTAAAAATGCATGATTTGTGATTTTTCATCTTTAAACCTTGGTTTTGGATAAAAGTGGGTTTTACGCATGTTCTTGGTTTTATACATGACCCGAATGTGTTGATATCTGTGATTTTCGAACGGAGATTTGAAAACGAGGTGTTTTTGTGAAAAACATGCTTTGGAGGTTTGGAGCTAGCCCTTGGGGTTGAGTCTCAGCTTTTAAAACGTTTTGGTGAACATCATGTTTTTACATGCTTATAGATCTCCATGCTGATGGATTGGATCTCTCTTTATACATGTGTTGTATAACTGCTTGTGGGTTTTTAAATGTTATCCATAGATGTACTGTGGCAGTGGGTGTGTTGAGTTGGGCTTCCATTGCTCCACGGTGAAAGTCCAGAAACGTGCACAGAGTAGGTCCCTACGTGCCTTCGGGTTAATCCCCGCAAACGAGATTAGTGGGTGTTTAGTGCCTTTGGGTTGTGAATTCATAAACTAAGTGGTTAGTGGGTGCTTAGAGCCCTCGGGTTGTGAACTAGTATACTAAGTTGGTTGCCTCCGTGAATGGCGTTGCTTACGTTGTCGTAACTCTATATAGAACTTGTCATTACCGAGCAGGCCTTAAGTGGTGACTAGAGTAATGGACAGGAATCTATAGTTGTTGCGTTTGTCTGTGTGGCAGAGTCGGTACATAGGATTTTATTTTTTCTTATTTTTTCCTCGGCTGTGTGACCCATGTGGAGATTATAATTTTATTACTGCTGTTCCTTAACTGTGGGATGATATCTGTGAGGATGATATGCATAATTTCAAGGATGGAAAATTGATAGTTTTTGGGAGGAAAACCTTTTAGCTCCTGTGGTTGAGCTTATGTGCATATGATTGCATAATCTGCTTTACAACTTTATGTAGTTTGTTTCTATTGGGCTTCGGCTCACTGTGTGGGCTTTTGCTGTAAAACCATTTTCAGGTGACTATGTGGAGTTGACCTAGATGTTGTGGTGATGGAAGACTGGCTATAGTTTTTCTTATTTTTGTGACATGTACTTTTACATGTGACGCCTATTTCAGAAGGTGAGTTTTGTACACCTTGAGCCGATATACTTATTCATGTATGAGAATGCATGCGTACTGTTTATGAGAGATAAACTTGGGAATCTTTATCTAAATGTTGTAATATTTTTGAGTTGATGATTTTCCAACTGCAAATCTTATTTTCTCAAACGGTATTTTTGTGGGCTTTTGGTTGACCCTAGTGTTTGGGGCGTGACAACTTGGTATCAGCGCTCTGGGTTCGAATACCTAAGAGCCATGGGAATGAGGGTACATCACCTTTGCGAGGATGTATGTGTGCTTGATTGCATGTGTTACAGCATTTTCCTAACATTAGCATGATAGCTTGTGGTGTATACGTGGGTATGGAGGTTGGACCTTAGGATTGATTAGTCTTGCCTTCGGGCATTTGGATTTACAAACTTGGGAGCCATGCCAGAGACGCGTTTTGCAAACGTGATTTCTAGCAAGGAATCTGAGTAGGTTATCCAGAGTGACGAGTCCTTCTTGTTGGATATCCTCGGTTTGTGAGATGTGAAAGCATAATCTAAGTGGTTATGTGTTAGCATGCTTATGTGTATTATGTCTTTTACATTAGCAATCATATGTTGCATAGATGATTATCCAGTGATATTGCTTTCGTATAGAGTTATGTCCACGCGGGGAGGACGAGGCCGAGGTCGAGGCCGTGGCTATGGTTCTGGCCGTAGGGACGTTCTAGTCCCAGATGTTGGGGATGCTAATGCACCCCACGGACCTATTGATAGGGGAGATCTATTGCGTGAGATGGTTGGCTCCATTCGCCAACTAGCTGAGGCCACTAGGGGAAGGGAGAGTGTACCTGAGCCGAGGGCGACGGTCGCGATGCGTGAGCTTCGCCGTCTGGACCCTCCTACCTTTTCTGGGGATCCTGACCCCATGATAGCCACAGAATGGCTAGAGTTGATTACCAGGATTTTGGATACGCTACAAATTGAGAAAGATGACCTGAGGGTAACATTTACTGCTTTTCAGCTGAGGAAAAGTACTCACATGTGGTGAAAGTTTTCCAAGACTATAGTCGGAGGCACTTGGGAGGCTTTCACGAAGGTATTTCTGGAGAAATACTTTCCAGCGGCTTTGAGGGATCGCTACAGAGAGGACTTCTTTTTTTGACGCAGGGGACGATGACAGTGATTGAGTATGAGGCCGAGTTTACTAGTCTATCTTAGTTTACACAAGAGATTGTGCCCGCTGATGATTTTTGTGCGAAGAGGTTTGAGAGGGGTTTGAGACCCTCTATCAGAGATTGGGTGGCAGCATTCAGAATGCAGGTCTCTACAGAGTTGGTGGAGACCGCCGTGAAGGTGGAAGACACTCTGAGCGAGACACGCAAAGATAGAGACAGTAGGGGTCTGCAAAATGGGGGACGTGCACAATTTCAGGGACGCAAGGGTAAGCGTCGACGGACATATGGTTCGAGTTCTCATCCAATGGGGTCGTATCCGCCACAGTCTTCTGCATCCACGCCTCTTGTAGCTTCAACAGGAAGGCTGGATCAGAGAGAGACTGTTTGTTTTAGATGTAGAGAGCCAGGGAACTGCATGGCAGAGTGCTGTAGTCCAGCACCTGTTCACGTACAGGCACAGGCATAGGCACAGTCGCAGTCACAGGTGTAGGGGAGGGGACCAATGGTATGTTTTGAGTGCAGCTAGTCTGAGCACATCCGTAGGGACTGTCCTAAAGGAGGGAGTATGAGGAGTACTGCTGGAGCACCTATTACTCCATTTGCCCAGGGACGTCAGCCATCCAGATTCGTAGAAGGGGGTGCTTCAGCACAGTTGGGCAGACAGTCAATAGTCTAGGGCTACAGTGGATAGACCAGAGCATATGTTCTTGCAGATCCTAGTTCATCCAGAGCACCAGTTGTGCCCGATGCTGCTGCTACCACCTCCATGATCAGAGGTACTCTTCTAGTCTTTAGATCATGGGCCAATGTTCTTATCAACACGGGAGCATCACATTCATTTATATTATCTGTCTTTACTTCTGCTTTGGGATTGAAATCAGACATGTTCGGTACTGTTTTGAGCATGGAGACCCCAGTCAGTGGGAGTGTGGTGTTGAGTTTTATTTGTAGATCCTACGTGTTGGAGGTCGCTAATCGTTGTTTAGAATTTGACTTTATCGTTCTAGACATGACCATGTTTGATGTCATCTTAGGGATGGATTGGCTGGCCACCTATCGTGCTTCTATCGATTGCGATCGACGAAGGGTAACGATTTATACACCAGTCGGAGATTGCTTTTGCTTTGTAGGCGACTGAGATGAGGGTTCCGTGTCTATGTAGAGAGCTGTGCGAAACCAGGGCAACCTAGGTTTCCTCTTTGCAGCCCTCATGTTGGACGAGGAGGTTAGGGTTTGAGGGGAGTTACCTCCGGTGGTTTGCAACTACCCAGATGTCTTTTCTAACGATCTATTTGAGTTACCACCAAACTGTGAGGTAGAGTTCTCCATTGACCTAGTTCTCGAAGCTGCTCCCATATCTATACCGTCTTTTCATTTTACACCCGTTGAGTTGCATGAACTTAAGGTACAGCTTCAGGAGTTGCTAGATAGGGGGTTTATACGCCCGAGTACTTAGCCGTGGGAAGCTCCTGCTCTTTTTGCTAAGAAGAAAGATGGATCCTTGCGGTTGTGTATCGACTACCGAAAGCTAAATCATGTGACAGTGAAGAACAAGTATCCTATGCCGAGAATAGATGATTTGTTTGATCAGTTGAAGGGGTCGAGCTGTTTTTCTAAAATTGACTTGAGATCAGTATTGGGGTTGGTATACTGAAAATCATATTTTTAGTATTTAATTTTATTTTAATAAAATTAGTTTTCCATTTTATGAGAATCTTTATGAGCAATGTATGTGTATCATTTCTTTGATATGTATGGATATTCAATATTCTGTATAGTATTTAATCTGATGTGTAGAGTACGGTTTGCCCATAGAAGATCAGATTTTAGGTGTTTACAGAATATAAGTTTTATATTCACAGTTTAGATAGAAATGGACATACTATCGGTACAACTGTGGTATAGAGTTTTAGTAGGCCTGTCTTGGTTACAGGGAATAGATAATAGCATCGTATATTGTTCTGACTCTCTGTGCCAGTACACTTTGTGCGTATAGAACAGGACATTTGGGGTAATTAATTTTGTACTGATTATATAAATTAATTCACACCCCAAAGTTATTATGGATAGTGCTTATCCTCTTAATCTTGAAATAATTATTGATTTGCATATATTTAATATTCATTATTTTGATTCATTAGAGGGTGCGATCTTATATGGGTCTATATTTCTGGTGAGTTGGATAACGGTATTATTTATATGAAAAATATTAATTATTGACAGAATTCACGTCCCGTATATCGGGATTGACGATACCCCCTTAAGGATGCTTATAAATTTTCATCAGGCCAAACCCTGCAAGTGGATTTAATTATTCGGCAGTCAAATAAGTTAAGCAGAAGGACTTAAGGAATATCAAAATGCCGATTAAATTAAATTATCATTAATTAACTTTAATTGGCGGGTATCGAAAATCTTAATGTGGGAAGAAATGGTAAGCATTTAATAACAGGAGCTCAATAAAAGAAGGTCTTGAGATTATAGGTCATAGTGCAATTATAGTTCTTTAGTGGTGTGAACTGTAATTCAATGTTTTATAAAAATTACAGAAACCGTTGTATGTCTTTCCATAATTGGATAAACCTCCAGTAGGTGTCTGTGTTCCACTAGAAGTCTAACTCATAATTACTCCCCAGGTCCCTATCGTAGCCCTATATATACTCGGGTAGGCTGAACCTGTTTGAGATTGATAGATTTGATAGATCATATATCATATATCATGATGACATTATTTTTGTCTTTCGAGACTTAAATATATTGGGGTTTTGCTGGTACGAGTTCTCAGAGGATCATAGCCCACACTACGTTCGAGGATCGCGTAAGAGAATACAGTAGAAGATCTGATCGGAGCTTTAACTCGAAATCAAATCGTAGTTGAAGAATCGATCGACAAAAGGTATTCTTCTAAATTAACTTTGGTTATACGGGTTTATTTTTGGTTGGGTTTATTTTTGATCATTCAACGTCAAAATTTTTATCTAGAGCCCGTTTTGGAGTTTGCCCGTCCAGTTAATTTTTTACTAAAAATCATTTTGCAAAACAATGATCTTGGTAGTATTGCCTCCAACAATCAGGATATCGCCAGTTGAGGATTAGGGACGAGGACATAGCGAAGACCGCCTTCTAGACTCGCTATGGTCACTATGAGTTTCTGGTTATGCTGTTCGACCTGACAAACGCTCCTGCTACGTTCAGTAGTTTGATGAACCGGATCTTCCATCCTTATTTGGATAGTTTTGTGGTGGTGTTTGTGGATGATATTCTCATTTACTCACCCATGAGAGAGGTACACGAGGAACATCTGCGTATTGTTCTACAGACTTTGTGAGAGCATCGCTTATACGTGAAGTTCGAGAAGTACGAGTTCTGGATGTCTGAGGTGAGGTTTCTGGGGCACATAGTGTCAATAGACGGGGTAGCTGTGGATTCGTCAAAGATTGATACCGTGACGGGTTGGGAGCGACTGAAGAGCGTCTTTAAAATTCACAGTTTTTTGGGTTTAGTAGGTTACTATCGGCGGCTCGTGAAAGATTTTGCGAGACTTATTGCGCCGATGACGCGTCTGACACGGAAGGGGGTTGTGTTCGTTTGGAGCGAGTCTTATGAGTAGGCATTCCAGGAGCTGAAGACAAGGTTGACTAGCACGCCAGTGTTGATTATCCTAGAGCATGGCTTGCGGTATACAGTGTACTGTGATGCACCACATGATGGTTTGGGTTTTGTGTTTTGATGCAGGGAGGTAAGGTTATAGCCTATGGTTCTTGACAGTTGAAGACGTACGAGAAGATCTACCCGACACATGATCTAGAGTTGGCTGCCGTGGTCTTTGCCTTGAAGACATGGCGTCACTATCTTTGTGGTGAGCACTTCGAGATTTTCTCCGATCACAAGAGCTTAAAATACTTGTTTTTGTAGAAGGATCTAAACTTACGCCAACGACGATGGATGGAGTTGTTGGAGGATTATGATTTTGATTTGCAGTATCATCCAGGGAAGGCTAATGTTGTGGTTGACATTCTCAGTAGGAGATTTCACGGGTCGTTAGCTTCTGTGGCTATATGTGAGTGGCACATGCTTGGAGAGATCGGGGAATTTGATCTGTGTCTTGGAGAGACAGCGATGGGTGCCACCTTGTTCTCAGTAGTTTCACGACCAGCGTTGATAACATGTGTGCTAGAGGTCCAACAGATAGATTAGGAAGCTCAGATGATACAAGATCATGTTACTAGTAGAGAGGATATAGCAGGTTGGGTTGTAGGTTCAGATCAGAGTCTGAGATTGGTTGGGAGGCTGTTTGTGCCAGAGTCATGCCGTGTGGATATACTACGTGAGTATCATCATTCTCACCTTGCTGTGCATCCAGGAGGCACAAAGATGTACCATAATCTACGTCGTCAGTTCTGTTCAACGAGAATGAAGAGATATGTGGTTCAGTTTGTTTCTCGGTGCCTTACCTGTCATAAGGTGAAGGCAGAACATTAGAGGCTGGCAGGGTTGCTATAGTCGTTACCGATATCAGAGTGAAAATGGGAGAATGTCACGATGGACTTTGTGTCGGGACTTCCTCGATCACCTAGGGGACACGACGCTGTATGGGTTATGGTCGATAGGTTGACGAAATCTACACACTTTCTCCCCATTCGTGTGAAGGATTCAGTTGATAGACTAAGTCAGTTGTATGTTAGAGAGATAGTCCAGTTGCATGGAGTACCAGTATCTATTGTTTCTAACTGAGACCCACGCTTTACATTGCGCTTCAGGAAGCTTTGGTGACAAACTTGACGTTCAGTACATCCTTTCACCCCCAGATGGATGGTCAGTCTGAGAGGACTATATAGATTCTGGAAGATATGTTGAGGGCATGTGTACTTAATTTTAGGACTTCTTGGGAGGATCATCTACCATTGGCAAAGTTTGTATACAATAACAGCTATCCGTCCAGTATTGGAATGGCACCGTATGAGGCTTTGTATAATAGACCGTGTACATCACCTGTGTGTTGGACGGATGTGGGAGAGACCATAGTTTTGGGACCAGACGTGGTACGAGAGACGACAGAGAAGATTGCAGTGATTCACCAACGTCTAGTGACAGCGCAAAGCTGCCAGAAAAGTTATGCAGATCAGAGGAGAAGGCCTTTGGAGTTTGCAGTGGGAGATCACGTGTTTCTGAAGGTCTTGCCATGTAGAGGCTTGATAAGGTTCGGTCGTAGCGGGAAGCTATCACCGCGCTTTATTGGTCCTTTTGAGATTTTGGAGCAAATTGGCCATGTTGCTTACCGTCTGGCCCTGCCACCACAATTGGCGTCTGTACACAACGTGTTTCACATTTTTATGCTTCGAAGGTACGAGCCTGATCCTTCACATGTATTAGATTGGATTGAACTACGGGTTTATGAGGATGTCACCTATGAAGAGCGTCCAGTGAAGATTCTTGATACGAAGGAGCAAGTGTTACGGGGAGAATAATTGCTTATGCCAAGGTCTTATGGCAGCATCACAGGGTTGAAGAAGTGACGTAGAAGCATGAATGTGGGGTTCATGCTAGATACCCGGAGTTGTTTACCTTGTGACCTTGTAGCGAATTTTGGGGGCAAAATTCCTTAAGGAGGGGAGAGTTGTGAGACCCAAACCCGTCTCTTTTTGTGATATTTATATATGATGATGTGTTTCTTTCAGTATATGTATCTCTCGGTGTATGGTTTATATTTCAAGTTGTAGAACAACATATTTCGTATAGGTGTTATACGTGTTATGTATGCGGCGGTTCGGCTTGGTTGCTTGCCATGGTTTTTCTCCCAGCAATGACAACTCGAGCGGTGGGAACGCACTCGAACTAGCTGGTGGCAGAGTGGTGGTCCGTGAGGTGACCGCTCGAGCGGTGCTTGGGCGCTCGAGCGGTGGAGGCTTGGCGTAAAAATCTATAAAGCCTACAAATATCTTTTTTGAGACTCAAAAATATCTTTTCAAGTCTATCTTCTTCTCTACACCTTTTCTCTACCATCTCTCTAGCTTTTAGGAGGCCCAGGGTTTAATTTTTCGTAGTCAGATAGCAGATCCCTACGGTTGATAACGTGGGCTTCGTATCCATTCGGACGGATTCTCGTTCTGACGCAGTTCAGTTTTGAAACATCTAGCTTTTAGCTCTCTGAGATAGGATTCTAGACCTTACTGCTGTTAAAGGGTGTTATACACAATTATATGTGTTTTTACCAGGTAAAAATGCATGATTTGTGATTTTTCATGTTTAAACCTTGGTTTTGTGTAAAAGTGAGTTTTACGCCTTTTCTTGGTTTTATACATGATCCAGATGTGTTGATATTCATGGTTTTCGAAAGGAGGTTTGAAAACGAGGTGTTTTTGTGAAAAACATGCTTTGGAGGTTTGGAGCTAGCCCTTGGGATTGAGTCTTAGCTTTTAAAGCGTTTTGGTGAACATCATGTTTTTACATGCTTATAGATCTCCATGCTGATGGATTGGATCTCTCTTTATACATGTGTTGTATAACTACTTGTGGGTTTTTAAATATTATCCATAAATGTATCGTGGCAGTGGGTGTGTTGAGTTGGGCTTCCATTGCTCTACGGTGAAAATACAGAAACGTGCGTAGAGTAAGTCCCTACGTGCCTTCGGGTTAATCCTCATAAACGAGGTTGGTGGGTGCTTAGTGCCCTTAGGTTGTGAACCCGTAAACTAAGTGGTTGTTGGGTGCTTAGAGCCCTCGGGTTGTGAACCCGTAAACTAAGTCGGTTGCCTCCGTGAATGGCGTTGCTTACGTTGTCGTGACTCCGTATAGAACTTGTCATTACCGAGCAGGCCTTAAGTGGTGACTAGAGTAATGGACCAGAATCTATAGTTGTTACCTTTGTCTATGTGGCAGGGTCGATACATAGGATTTTATTTTTTCTTGTTTTCTCCTCGGCTGTGTGACCCAAGTGGAGATTACTGTTTTATTACTGCTTTCCCTTAACTGTGGCATGATATCTGTCAGGATGATATGAATAGTTTCAAAGATGGAAAACTGATGGTTTTTTAGAGGAAAACCTTTTAGCTCCTGTGGTTAAGCTTATGTGCCTATGATTGCATAACCTTCTTTACAACTTTATGTAGTCTATTTCTATTAGGTTTCAGCTCATGGTGTGGGATTTTGTTGTAAAATCATTTTTAGGTGACTATACAGAGTTCACCTAGATGCTGTGGTGATGGAAGACTGGCTATAGTTTTTCCTGTTTTTATGACATGTACTTTTACATGTGACGCTTGTTTAAGAAGGCGAGTTTTGTACGCCTTGAGACGATATACTTACTCATGTATGAGAATGCATGCGTATTGTTTATGAGAGATAAAGTTGGGAATCTTTATCCAAATGCTGTAATATTTTTGAGTTGATAGTTTTCTAACTGCAAATCTTATTTTCTCAAACGGTATTTTGGTGGGCTTTCGCGTGACCCTAGTGTTTAGGGCGTGACAACTACTTTGTGATAAAATTCTATTTTTTGCTTGGGCCATCAATAAAAAAATGAATACATATAAGCAAGCATTGTTTTTCGAACCCTTGACAGTTCCAACTTCCAAACCCTCTACAAAATCAATACTCAAATATACCATTACTATGTTTGAAGGCACACATAATATTTCGTCAACTTTTTGAGGAATATACGTGGTTGAAGATTTGATAATAACTTTTTCAAGTATTATTATAATCCCATGGGTGATGATGGATAACATAATAGGGGCAGCCCTCCCTACTCAGAAATTAAAAAAATAAATAAATAACCACACACTTAGTACAAGAATATCTTATTGGAAAAGCTTGGATTGCCTTTGACACAAAGTCAACTAGGGGCATTATTCAAGTCTGGATATGGTGGACTTCATTTTTCTTTCATAACAGATCAAAGATTCTTGCCGAAGTTTATAATAGGAAACTTTTGCCTTGGTACAATTTTGAGGGCCTTTGAGAAAATTGGTGTACCATATGGCTGAGTGCTTGGGGTATCTTGTCAATCCATTTTTATAATCTATGTAGATCATTCCAAAACGAATATTGTAGCCGTCAGCCCATTCAAAATTATCCATCAACGACCACGCAAAGTACCCTTTCACATTGAATTTAAGCTCACTACTCCTGTTCATATACAATCACAAACCAATAGATCAAGATATATGATACTTGTAATCCATTATAAAATGTCAAAATCCATGTGAGTGAGAAAGATACATAATTTAATTAAGTACGCACTTGACAGCTCGGTGAAGGTAACACAAATGCTCCTGGTGGTACTGTATCCGTCCTGAATCATTACGAGCCGTAGCAATTTTTTTTGAGATATTGTTTGGACCATCAAAGCCTATGAAAAAATGGGGGTATTAAGTTTCATATTGCAATATAATCATCATTTTTTCTAATTTTTTTGCCCTCTTTATAACAATAGAATTAATATTAATCAACTTTAACGAAAAGAATGAAAAAATAGTGAATAATTTACCATTCTCATTAATGTAAAGATCTGAAATACTATAGTTTTTGCTTATGTAAGACCCTGAACCTTGTAATTTTGAGTTGTTTATATACGTGACGCTTTCATTCCAGTATATGATAGCACCGATGCATGGTTTATGCTTTAAAGTTGTAGAAAAGCATGTGTAAATGTGTTTTATGCTTCCCTAGAACTTGGTTAGGTGCGTTGGGTTGGTTTTTGAGCCTTGAAACCATAACAGAAACTAGTAGGCTTCTGCTTGAGCGTTCAGTCGACTGAGGGGGTTCGTTCGGTTGACTGAACTAAGGCAGTGCACGTTTTTCTAGGAGCTTCAATCGACTGAAGTGCTCTCTTCAGTCGACTGAACAACCCTTTTGACACACTTATAAGAGGTTCCGGAGGGCTGAAGTGTTTCGAAAGGCTTTCTTAAGAGCTAAGTTTCCATTTTCTCCACCTTCTCTGTAGCTTTGAGGGCCCGGGGCTTAGTTTGTTGGTTCCTTCGTGGATCCTTGCTATCGGGGCCGAGGGCTTCACATCCATCCGCTCGGATTCTCGTTCTGACGCCGTTTAGTTTTGAGACGTCGAGTTCTCAACTCTCTGAGGTAGGATTCTAGACCTACTACTTTATGAGGGTGTTATATGCAGTTATACTTGCTTTCACCGGGTAGAAATGCATGAAATGTTGTTTACATGTTTTAAACCGTGGTTTTTGGGTAAAAGTGGGTTTTTAC
>JAUMHN010182742.1:0-21751 GCA_032360265.1 Heliamphora ciliata
AAAACTTGTGACCCGCAAACCATTCAATTTTGAGGCTATGAAATCAACACTGCTCATGGCATGGAAGCTATCAAAAGGTTGCTCATGTAGGCCTCTGAAGGAGAATTTATTTCTTTTTCAAATTCAGCGCACAATCGACAAAAGAAAAGTAATAGCGAATGGGCCCTAGAGTTTTGATAACCACCTTCTTGCCTTGGAAGACTTCGACGGGCGGCTTCGAGCAGGAGATATTGATCTCCACTACGTATCCTTTTAGATAAGAGTATACGACCTTTCACTATCTTCATGAATAAGGAGGTGGGAACACTAATTGGGAACAAATGCGGCAAGTTGGTGGGGATTGACAACGGTGAAGATGGAATATGTAATACCCCGATTCTATAATAATAAAAACCCAAGAAAAGAAACTGCCCGGTAAGGGAAGCTAAACTTCAAATTTTCTTATCAAACATGAGGGTAAAAGAACCAATTCTTTTCTTTGTAAGAAACTCCAAAAACAACCCATTTATATCTCAAAGAATAACCGAAAATCATTTAATAAAAACCCATTTTTAAGACAAAATTCAATAAAATATCACCAAGTGCGCTCGAGCGGGTCCCCACCGCTCGGGCAGTGAGGCACCCAAAAGCTCACTGCTAAAAAGTTTGAAAGTTTTTTTAAGTGTTGAAAAGTCACTTATTTTTCCCATATTTGAAAGATAGTTTTAGATAGACAAGATTATAAAGTAAAATACACATTTGATAATGAAGTAGTTTCTGTCACGCCCTAAATTTTGGGTCACGCGAAAAAACTTACGAACAACTACCAAAACCGCCCCAACACAAAGAATGAAAACCCAAAAGCCCAAACAAGGTTAAAACCGTTGTAAAAACGTACTACCGAGAGTTTATTTGATTTAAAAAAATAGTAAAAAAATTACGGTTACGGGCCCACAAGCCAAGCTTTTTTTTTAAACAAGAATATACTTTTTGGGTAAAGAAAATCATTTAAAAAGATATGGAAGCCGTTGTAAAATTTCCCTCGAGTACAAGAGTTTGAATGAAACTTAAACCATTTGAACAACAAAAATCGTGATACAACAAACCCATGGTTCTCTCCAAAGCCATAAATCATGCGTACATCTATATGAAATATAATGCTTTACAACATGTTACATCCAAACATGAAATATATACAAAAGGTACAAACTACCTAACAAAAACAAAATCTCACATCGTGAAAAAGGTTTGTACCTTTTTTCAGGTGAACATGGTCCTTGAGTACAAGATTGATGTTCACCTGAAAAAGGTTTTACAACAAAATCCCACATCATGAGCCGAAACCCAATAGAAATAGACTATAAAGCCGTAAAGCAGAATATGCAATCACATAATATAAACTTAATTCATCCACATAAGCCTCGAAAAGGTTTTATTTCATAAAACTCTAAGTTTTCCATCTACAAAACCAAGCATTTTAACTACGCAAACAACGTTTCACAGTTAAAGAAAATAGTGACAAAACGTTATTTTTTCACTCAGATCATACAACCGAGGAAAGAGAGATGAATCCTATGTACCAATTCCGTCACAAAGGGACAGATGTAACAACTATAACTCATGTCCATTATCTATCCCTGAATCATTTAAAACCTGTTAAGTAATGACAAATTCTATACGGAGCTACCACAATGTAACCGCTTAATTTATAGGCCCAAAACCCGAGGGTACAAAGCACCCGGCACTCAATTTACGGGGATTAACCCGAAGGTACAAAGCACCTACTCTGAGCACGTTTCTGAACTTTCATTGAGTGCAACTCGTGCCAAATACCCGTTATCCCAGCACATCTAGAAAATTATTTAAAAACCAATCTGTAGCATAACTACGAAAATATTTTCACAATTATACATTAAACATGTATAAATATCCAATCCATCAAACATGGAGATCAAACAACATTTTCAAAATATTTTCACCGTTTTATCAAAAACATTACAAAACTGAGACTCAAACTCGAAGGTGAGCTCCAAACCTCTAAAACACAAAGTGTCGAGATTTTCATAAACCCTCCATTTTCAAAATCATCCTTTTGAAAACCACGGATATCCACAAATCCAAATACAAGCCCAACATATACACCTGAAACATCACCAAGATCAAGTATTAACTCCCACTCCATTAAGACTTAAAAAATAAAATAGGTCGGGGTCTCACAACTCTCCCCCCTCTTAAAGGAATTTCATTCCCGAAATTCAACTCAGAACTCAAGCCAAACACCATCCCGTAACCATCGACAATCTCTGATGTAAACCCAGCGATACCGCACAATAGCAGAAATGCCCCAACAACTAAAAGCCCATAACTGTTGTCATACCAAGAATACAACCGTTGCCATACAAGGTAAACACGGCGTGAAGAATCAACCTCCATACAAACTGATCACACAGCTAGCTCCACTGACACCACCGTCATCCATGAAACATCGGATCAAGATCCAACTCACGCTGCCAAACCTCAAAACATAACTCTCGCCGAACGCAAACCACTCCAGTGATAAACGCATCACAAGAGACCAATCCACCATGATTCCTGATCCCAAACATTCTCTATTCCATAACATAGAGACTATCACCCTCGTTCCCATTGCCACCCACTGGCTCACTCGCATCTCACCATGCACACTAGGGACTATCGCCACGAGTCCAATCACACGCCGTCAAACCCTGACATCAGTTACACGAAGTCACATGCTCCACGCACAAACCTTACTCAAGTTCTAATGATCACCAAATGACCACCGACTTTGATACCACATCACTACCCTGCTAATGCTAACAACGCCATCACATAGCTGACACAACGCCCATCCACGAGCCATAACACAAACACCCGACTCCAGAGAGAAGCTCACTTAACTCACCTGGAATACTAAAGAATGTATTCCATCCAAACCTTCATCCTCTACTCAAACTTCCATCACGAACCACAATTCTCACCTGAGAGAAAGACTAGGTGCTACACCATTGTCCCAGACAAGGTTCCACACAACCAAACCGAAAACCAATTCGGCATCACAGCCACAAAGCTACCTGACCCCAATGAGTCATTTGACCCAACACGTCACGCCGACAAATCACCTCATAGGTATCTAACATAGGTATCCAACAACCTACACAAACCCAACCATGTCTCTCGTGCAACAGCACGTCACTACTCATTACTGCACAACTCAACGTCTCGCAATCAGATCACTGATACCAAGGCTACAAACCAACCTCAAACCTAAGCATGATCGCCGTCATCCGACAAGGCAAACAAATGGCTGTCATCCAACATCAAACCACACAATCCGAAACAAGCTATAAACAACAGTTAATGATCCTCAGCTACTCACTGCAAAAAGAACTTTGCGTTTCAACACCAACTCCCTTGTCTACAAGAACAAGCATTCCTGGTCTACCAACCCGACCTCACAGGGAATACAACCCAACTGGTTTAACCATCGGTTGAAACCACAAAGAATCAATCTTACAACCACCCGATCACGGCGATACAAATTCCCGAGCTATAACTCAAAGGGTCACAACACAGGTACAAATCCACCGAGATTTTCACGGTCTCAGAACACAACCAAAACTGAATCGATCAAGATCCGAGCATCTACATCCAACCAACCAAGCTGAAATAACTCACACGAAATAACCATCTACTAGGAAACCCTCCCTCCGTCCATGATCCAACCTCAGCGTACTCCCAGTACCCATCACACTTGGCCCCCAAAGAACTTGGTAAATCTTACCTTGAGGCCACATCGACCACAGTCTCACAGCTGCAGTCAACACTGATCATGATACTCAGATCGTCCGCTACATCGAGCTCTCAACTCTCAGACCTCCTTCACATACACGAATACCATCAATCCTCATACCTTGTACAATACTTCAAATAGGACTTCAAGCTCGTCCTCAAGCGTGCACAGAGACACACGTTAACAGTTCCATCGCGCCAAAACCTCACTCCACCAGGTTGTGCTTTCTCACCTAACTACTGCTAGGCAAATCACAACCACTTCATGGCCTCGAGCCCACTGCCCACGCAACTCACATAAAATGTGCATGGTACCGTACAAAGGAAACTTAATTCTGAGACCTTTCAGCCATAGTTACCGAGAACTCCCTTAACCATGCACACACCTTTTGCACTTTCGCTCTGAAAGCACACATCGATCACAGGCATCGTAATCCATAATTTCTCACCTATTGCCCCAGGCTAGACAAATCACACAGTACATTACTAAACCTTATTACTCCACACTTCGTTCTCATGGGCAAACAATATACCCATCTCTGAACCTAAGGGGGAACACAAACAACCTCTAGACATATCACACCCAGGATATATCGTCTCAATACTAACCAACCACACTCTCGAACTCATTTATGGTCCCTTCGAACCTCATGCACCCAGCACGGTTCCCAAACACAATCTCCTGATCATGAAGATAACGACCAAACCACGAACCTGCATGTCCGTAGGGATCCCACAAAACTGATACTCGTTGTATGTTGAAATCATAACCTGAACCCTTACACCTTCCAACACCATCGCGACCCATGCTCATTCCAGCATAACTGCAACTCATACTCGTCCCCATATCCTTGAGCTTACTTACTCGTAACTCAATTCTCAAACCTCAAGGAGATATACAATGTCCAAGGTCATCAAAACTACTCAGACTCCCAACAACATCCTCAGATGCTACTCTAATTACTGTCAACATCCTGCTAACCACCATCAATATCCTAACTACCAAGGAATATCTTCAGAACCACTCACGTTCTGCTATCCCAACATACGCCCAACCAAGGATTTCTACGCTCCCATCTACTATGTTTCCGTCTATACCCCATCATGAGTACACGGCTGATGACATAGCATGGCTCACGACGTACCTAATTCATCACACGGCCAGAACCATATACACCAAACCCCAAAAGAGATTTTCACTATCCTCAAATCCAGTCATAACAACTGATTTCCTAGGGTCTCCAACACCCCATCACTCCTACTCACAAGGCCATTCATAACACAACGCTAACCTCTAATAGCACTCTCAAGAGGAGTCAGCTATCCAACCCAAAGCCATCAACCATGCTTCGACTATACCTGAACAAAACTCTGCTCATGCAAACACTCAACGGTTTGCCAACCGAGGCCAACCTCACTCGGATGAACCCAACTCACTGACGAGTTCCACAACATACCAGGCGATCCACGCTCAACTCATAACCTTACCTTTGCAACGGATAGCAACCGAGTTGCACACCCAAGACCCAAACCACGGTCTCTTCGTCTCGAAGGGTGGACAGGTTATATATAAGGGAAAAATATGAAACAAAATAACCTAAGGTCGATCTATCATGTTACTTCTAACACATACCACATAATCATGCTAACACAGCCACAACGATTATGCAGACACAACACCAATACTGAGGAGAACCGACAAGAATGACGCGTCATTTTGGATAACCTACTTAGATTTCTTGCTAGAAATAACATCTGCGAAACGCGTTTCTAATTTGGCTTTCAAATTTGTTAATCAAAACGCCCGAAGGCAAAACTAATCAATCCTAAGATCTAACCTCCATACTCACATGTACACGTATACACAGCAAGCTGTCATGTTCATGCTAAAACATAAACACAGGCAACCAAGCATACACATATCTTTCCTCACGAGGTGATGCACTCTCTTTCCATGGCTCATAGGTATTCGAACCTAGAGCTCTTATACTAATTTGTTATGTCCTAAACTCTGGGTCACGCAAAAAAACCTACGAACAACTACCAAAATTGCCCCAACACATAGAATGAAAACCCAAAAGCCCAAAAAAGGCTAAAATCGTTGTAAAAACGTACTGTCAAGGGTTTATTTGATTTAAAAGAGTAGCCAAGAGACTACGGTTATGGCCCCACAAGCTAAGTTTTTTTTAAAACAAGAATATACTTTTTGTGTAAAGAAAATCCTTTAAAAAGATATGAAAGCCGTTCTAAAATCTCCCTCGAGTACAAGAGTTTGAATGAAACTTAAACCATTTGAACAACAAAAACCGTGATACAACAAACCCATGGTTCTCTCGAAAGCCATACATCATGCATACATCCATATGAAATATAATGCTTTACAACATGTTACATCCAAACATGAAATACATACAAAAGATACAAATTACCTAACAAAGACAAAACATCAGTCTTGTCATCAACCACCTCCGGGCACCTCAAGATCAACCTCCAGGATCATGTTCACCTGAAAAAGATTTTATAACAAAATCCCACACCATGAGCTGAAGCCCAATAGAAACAGACTATAAAGCCGTAAACTAGGATATGCAATCACATAATATAAACATGATTTATCCACATGAGCCTCAAAAAGGTTTTATTTCATAAAACCCTAAGTTTTCCATCATCAAAACCAAGCATTTCAACTACGCAAACAGCGTTTCACAGTTAAAGAAAAACAGTGACAAAACGTTATTTTTCCACTTAGATCATACAACCGAGGAAAGAGAGATGAATCCTATGTGCCAACTCCGTCACAAAGGGACAGATGTAACAACTATAGACTCATGTCCATTACCTATCCCTGAATCATTTAAGACCTGCTAGATAATGACAAATTCTATACGGAACTACCACAACGTAACCGCTTAATTTACAGGACCAAAACTCGAGGGTACAAAGCACCTACCACTTAATTTACGGAGATTTACTCGAAAGTACAAAGCACCTACTCTGCGCCCGTTTCTGGACTTTCACTGAGGATAACTCATGCCAAATACTCGTTATCCCAGCACATCTAAAGAATCATTTAAAAACTAATCCATAGCATAACTACGAAAACGTTTCCACAATTATACATTAAACATGTATAAAGATTCAATCCATCAAACATGAAGATCAAATAATATTTTCAAAATGTTTCCACCGTTTTATCAAAAACGTTACAAAACTGAGACTCAAACCCGAAGGTGAGCTCCAAACCTCTAAAACATATAGTGTCAAGATTTTCATAAGCCCACCATTTTCAAAATCATTCTTTTGAAAATCACGGATATCCACAAATCCAAATACAAGCCCAACATATACACCTGAAACATCACCAAGATCACGTATTAACTCTCACTCTATTAACACTTAAAAAATAAAATAGGTCAGGGTCTCACAATCTCTTTCGATCCAAAATATGAAACCAAACCTCCAAGATCATAATATTTTATTCAAGTTAAGGAATTCAACCCATCAAACGAGCCCAACGGCCTCTATGCAAACGAATCATGAATGAATGGCCTTAGGGCCTTACAACACGGGTATTCTATCCCCAAAACATTAAATCAAGTGCTCAAAAACAAGAATTACATTTACACTTTCATTTCTCAAAAGATGCTATCAAAGAATGTGTAATTCTATCAACTACTCAAAAGGGTCCCGTGACCGGATCACCTTACTCCAACACTTTCTTCCTGCTATCACCTGAAATATTGTTAAATAACATGAGCCAAGGCTTGTATGAAAAAGACTAACAATGAACATATGCATGACATGCAAGGATGGTTCTACGGAATGCAACATATAGATTTCTCCAAAACCAATTCTATTTGTCCCAAATCAAGCTCCCGTCACATAACCGAGTTTTCAAGTAAAGATTATAGTTAAGAGTTCAGTGATCTTAGTTGAGCTAACCATTATGACTTGTCACCCGACTATTGCCCAACCATCCCAATGTGTTTCATAATCCATAGTAATTCATTTCACCCAAAAGTAGCTTGCCAACAAAATTCATTCATTGATTTAATTAAGTATCAAAGCCGGATGACGCCTATAGACCCAGGTGCATTTATCGCCACCGAGCCACGTGAGTCCCGAGGAATAAATACCCATTCTATAACCCGACACGAAGAGTACACATTTTCAGTTTCACTTAACAACGTCGCAGGATGGGCAGTCCAAGAGCACGCTTTTATAGGGATTAACCCGAAGAAAAGGTCTACCTTATACTGCTCAAGTTTAATACAAACTCATGTAAGATATATATATATATATATATATATACATACATACAATAAGTTAATAGAACCCCAATTTGTCCAATATTTACATCAATTTCATCATATAGGTCCCTTATCCCCAAAAGCCCCAATTTTCATCGTTTTAATCTCAAATCCAAACCCTTACCCATCATTTTTCAATCCCGATCATATCCAATGACAACAAGAAGATAGAATCATGTTAAACCTTCCATAAATCTAAGATTTAACATCTTTTAACATCAAACCCTAACTTAAGGCTTCGAAAATACCATTTTCATACATTTATGTTCATATGATCAAAACACAACTCATATTGCATAGATATTCAAGAATAGTCATAGATCCTACCTCTTTAAACCTTTAGCACCAAGAAAACTACTCTAGCAAGCTCTAATAACAAAAATCTCCAATCGAAAGGTGAGAAAGAAGCCTCCAATGCCAAGCTCGTGTCTCCAACGGGTATTCGATCAAGAGGGGAGCAAGGAATCACCACCAAGAGAGGCAAAGAGACCTCCAAGAATTCTCTAAACCTAACCTTAGCTCTCAACTTTTATTCTAAAGAGAGAGAGAGAAGAAAAGAATGAGAGAAAAAAGGCTAACTCGCGACTTAAAAGTTTATTTGCCGATAGTCCGCTCAAGCAGACCCCTCATCACTCGAGCGGTCCCCGCTTACTCGAACTCTCTGCCACCTATCAGCTTGAGTGGGCTTCCCACCGCTCGAGCAGTCATCGCTTGGTGGAAACCCAAACAAAAGATGCGAAACTAAATCGAAATATAAGCCAAACACCTCACAACAATGTTCTCATACTCTACTAAACATTCAATCGTTGGTAGCAACGTTAACATGCTCAAGTTTTTATTTCCAAGTACGGTTTACACACCTTACCGCTTTCCACCGAAATTATCATAATATGATTTTATTAATCCTTGTAAATAAAAAAAGGGGGCTGGTCCCTACAACCTCCCCCACTTAGGAGATTTCGTTTCCAAAATTACATGTGCATCATGAATTAAACAACTTGGGATAGTTTTTACGGACTTCCGACTCTCGCTCCCACGTGGCTTCTTCAACGTTGTGGTGAAGCCATAAAACTTTCACGTAGGTGATAGGTCTACCCCTTAGGACTTGCTCTTTGGTGTCGAGAATTCTCACCGGTATCTCCTCGTAGGTGACATCATCCTCTACTCTTAGCTCTGTCTAATCTAAAATATGAGATGGGTTCGGCTCATACTTGTGTAATATGGATATATGGAAAATGTTGTGCATGGCGGCTAACTGTGGTGGCAAGGCAAGGCGATAGGCCATCTCTCCAATCCTATCAAGGATCTTTAACGACCCAATAAAACGCGACGATAACTTTACACTCTTCCCAAATCTCATTAAACTCTTTCGTGGAGAGACCTTCAAGAACAGGTGGTCTCGCACTTCAAATGCCAATGGTCTCCTCCTCTTATCTACATAGCTCTTCTGACGGTTTTGAGTGGTCACTAAATGTTTACAAATCGAGATGATCTTCTCTGTGGTTTCGCGCACAAGCTCGGGACCTAGCACGACAGTCTAGCCAACGTCGATCTAAAAAACATATGACCTATAAGGTCTACCAAATAATGTCTCATAAGGTGCCATCTCAATACTTGACTAGTAACTGTTATTGTAGGCAAACTCTACTTACGATAAATTATCCTTTCATGACCCACGAAAGTCTAGAATACACACTCGCAATATATCTTTGAGTATCTAGATGGTGCGCTCTGACTGGCCATTGGTTTGGGGTTGAAAAATAGTATTAAGAAGTAAGCTCGTCCCCATAGCTGACTGAAAACTCTGCCAAAAATGTGAAGTGAAGTGAGGATCTCGGTCTGAAATGATGAAAACTGGTACTCTGTGGAGTTTGACAATCTCACTCACATAAAGCTTGCTAAGCTTATCAACAGAATTCGTCATGCGAATAAGAAGAAAGTGTGCTTACTTAATTAACAAGTCCACCACGACCCACACAGCATCATGCCCCCTCGACAACCTCGGAAGGCCCAAAACAAAAATCCATGGTGATATTCTCCCATTTCCACTCTGACACTAACAACGGCTGCAACTGACCCGCTAGTTTCTAATGCTCGGCCTTCACTTACTGGCAAGTAAGGCAGCGCAACACGAAAAGCGCAACGTTTTTCTTCATACCCCTCCACCAAAATTTTCTACGTACGTCATGATACATCTTATTACCACCCGAATGCACTGCTAAGCACGAATGATGAAACTCACGAACCACATCCCTACGACATGATTTCGGCACAAAGATCCTCTCCACAACCTCAAACATTGATCGGAGTGGATAGTCCACTCCTTGGCATCCTCGCCACTCAAGACTCGCTCCCAAAATATTAAGCTCTTTGTATCTGATCGCTGAGCCTCTACAACATGGTGAACAAGGGTGGGTTGAGAAACCTCCGTGAATAAGGTAATGCGATCACCGAACTCACCCAACTGAAGGTCATACTTGCCGACTTGCCCAAGCATACTCCACTCCCTAATGACTATGTGTGCTAGCGAGCTCAAAGACGGCGACTAAGGGTATCGGCTACCATTTTAGCTTTTTCCACATGATATTGTCTATCGAAATTATAATTTCCTAAGAACTCTATCCACCTCCTCTAGCGTAAATTCAAATCCTTCTACAAGAATAAATACTTCAAACTCTTATGATTCGAGAATACTTCAAAGCATTCTCCATACAAGTAGTGCCTCCATGTCTTCAGAGCAAAGATCACTGCTGCAAGCTCCAAATCATGCGCGGCGTAATTCTTTTCATAAATCTTCAACTGCCTCGATCCATAGGCGACTACCTTGCCTTGTTGCATCAACACATAACCCAAACCCTCGTGCGACGTATCGCAATAAATGGCATAACCGAGTCCTCTCTCCGATATGATCGGAATAGGTGTACTGATCAATTTTGTTTTCAATGTCTGAAAGGCGAGCTCACAACCGTCGTTCCATATAAACTTGATTCCCTTCCTTTTAAGGCGTGTCATAGGTGCTGCAAGCCTAGAGAAGCCTTTCACTAACCGATAGCAGTAACCCGCCAATCCCAAGAAACTCTAAATTTTTAATACATTTTTCGGTCTCTCCCACCCCATCATGGCTTTTATCTTAGTAGAATCCACCACTACTCCATCTCCCAAAAATACATATCCCAAAAACTTCACCTCGGGCAACCAAAACTCACATTTGTCGTATTTGGCGTATAACTGGTGTTTCTGCAACAAATATAGGGTAACCCGAAGATGCTCCCCGTGTGCCTCTTCCGACGGTGAATAAATTAAAATATCATCCACAAACACTACCACGAATCGATCAAGGTAAAGGTGAAAGATACGGTTCATAAGGTCTATGAATGTCGTCGGCGCGTTAGTCAATCCAAAAGGCATGACTAAAAGCCGTCTTCGGAATGTCCTTCTTCTTGACTCGCAATTGATGAAAACCCGATCTCAAGTCGATCTTTGAAAAACAGCACGAACCCTTTAATTGGTCAAACAAGCCATCGATACGGGGCATAGGGTACTTGTTTTTAACGGTCACTTGGTTCAACTTATGATAGTCGATATAGAGGTGTAACGATCCATCCCTCGTCTTCGCAAACAACACTGGAGCTCCCCAAGGAGACACACTAGGGCGAATAAACCCTTGCCTAACAACTCCTGAACTTGCACCCTCAACTCTAGCAACTCGGCAAGTGTAAAACGATTCGAAGGCATAAAAATGGGGGCAGTCCCTGAAATGAGGTCTATGGAAAACTCAACTTCCCGCCATGGCGGAAGCTCAAACATGTCGTCCAAAAATACGTTTAGAAACTCACAAACAATGAGAGGAAGCTCTCCTCGTGTAGAATCAATCTCACTAGTTGACAAGGCTAAGAAAAGGAGGTTAAGGCCGTCATGACTCCGTGAACTAAGAGATCTGGGCACTAAACCATTGTCCCAGTCACCCACAAAATAAAAGAAATCTCTCTCTAGTGTGCAAACAAACACTTATTGCCGGTCACAATCGATAAAGGCGCGAAAGGTGGTTAACCAATCCATCCCTAGGATGATATCAAATGAGGTCATATCCAGCACGATGAAATCAAACACTAAGCGGTGGTCGGCAATCTCCATTTTACAGGCTCTACAGATACGTATTAATATGGTAGTCTCACTAATAGGTGTCTCTACACATAAGGCACTGCGCAAAACGTTTACCTTTAGCTCCAATGTAGATGCAAATGCAGATAAGATGAATGAATGCGATGCTCCGGTGTCAACGAGACCATTGGCCCATGAACGGTATACTAAGAAGGTACCTCGGATAATTGATGGACTGGCTGTGGCATCTGGCACGATAGGTGCCACTAACATATTAGGCTCCATGAGGGCATACACTCGCCCCTGATTTCTCAAAATTTGCTCACTGCTCCCCCTGACTCCCGACTTCCTCATTGACTGAGCGAGGTAGCTCCTCATACTGTCCTTGTAGACTGAACTCTCAAATTTTGTTGCGACTAGCCATAGCCCTGTCGCCCCTGCGATGCTTGTCCCTGATGTGCTCTAGAAGCACCCTAAACACTCCTTCCCTGAGGGTAATCTCGACGTATGTGACCCATCTGGCCACACTAAAAACATGAAAATAGGGTCCTCTTTTGAGCCTGACTCTTTTGCTTCTATTCCCTATGTGTACAATCCTTAGCACGGTGTCTTGGTGGCTTGCAGTTGTAGCATACCAACTCCCGACGTTTAGAATGTCTAGATGACGCAATGGATGGTGCGGGTGCTAACCGTGGTTGCGGCTGGGACCTCGTGGGATAGGAACTCGGTCCTTCCGACTTCTACCTCTTCTGTTGGCTCCCCTCTAATTACACATTAGAAGCCCCCTGATCCGATTTACTCTCATAAATATTGTGACTTTCTGCCATGGCATTCTCAACTCGAATAGCGACCTCCACTATCTCAGTGTAGACTCAGAGACCCAATGCTATAATTCTATCCTTGATCGAGGGTCAAAGACCCCTTTCAGATTGTTTGGTGCACAACACCTCTGTCGACACCATCTCAGGTGCGAACCGCAATAGATTCGCAAACTTGGCCTCATACTGGACCACGGTAAGATTTTCCTGAATAAGGGAAAGAAACTCCTCCTAATATGTATCTCTCGATGACCCCAAAAACTACTTTTCCAAAAAGACTCTAGTAAAAGAGGTTCACGGGCCATCCACGGTGGTCTTGGAAAACTTCCACCACTCTCTAGCATCCTCCCGAAGTTGGAACGCCACCAGCCTCACTCGCAACTCATCGGGGAATCTCTAAGGTGTCAAAGATCGTGGTTGTTACTTCTAACCATTCAGTAGCAACTTTAGGGTCTAGATCCCCAGAGAAGGTTGGAGGATTTAACCGTCGAAATTCTCTTATTGGCACTGTGGCCCTTGGCTCAGGAGCTCAAGCTCCAATCCTAGCCGTATTGGCCAATGCTCGCATGCTCGTGATCATTTCCTAAACAACGTCGACGTCGCCTGCTTGTTCCTATGAGGCATGCACATCCCCTTCTTTTGGAACTTGGGCATATGTGCGACCTCGTCTGCGACCTCGGCCTCTACCACATCTCATCAACATTGCTCTAAGAATAAGAAAGAACAAAGAAAGATATCAAAACAAGGCTTATAGTAGCTCATCTCTCACGAATAACACCGTCCCTTAAAACGATACCACATAACACGTATCATAATATCAATGCACCTCATGCAACACATAACGAGGAGAACTAATCGGAATGACACGTCAATCTGACTAACTCAATTGGATTTCTGGTTAGAACAGACGTCGGCCAAACGCCTTTGTAACTCGAACCCTAAACTAGTCGATTGATCGCCCAAGGGCAAGACACATCATCCTAAGAGTTCAACCTCCATGCCCAAACACCACATAGCACGCAAATGTCAAGTTATACCCAAGATATTTCATGCTAGCACACCAAATCATGAATGTCACATATCAATACAAACTCTCATGCAATGGATCAACCACTTCCACGGTTCCTAGGTATTCGAACCTAAAACTCTGATACCAATCTGTAATGTCCCGATTTCGTAATAATAAATCGGAGAAAAGAAACTGCTCGGTAAAGGAAGCCAAACTTTAAATTTTCTTGTCAAACATGAGGGTAAAAGAACCAATTCTTTTCTTTGTAAGAAACTCCCAAAATAGCTCATTTATACCCCAAAGAATAATCCAAAATCATTTCACAAAAACTTCTTTTTTAAGATAAAGATCAATAAAATGCCACCAAGTGGAGTCCGCTTGAGCGAGCGTAAAATGCCACCAAGCAGAGTTCGCTCGAGCAGGCTCCCCACTACTCGAGCGGTGAGGCACCCAAGAGCTCACTGCCCAAAAGTCTGAAAATCTTTCTAAATGTTAAAAAGTCACTCATTTTTCCTATATTTAGAACATAGTTTTAGATAAACAAGATTATGAAGTAAAACATACATTTGATAATAAAGTAATCTCTTTTGATCCAAAAACCCAAAACTAAGCCTCCAAGATCATAATATTTCATTCAAATTAAGTAATTCAACCCATCAAACGTGTCTAGTGCCCTCATATGCATACGAATCATGAATATATGGCCTTAGGGATTTACAACATGGGTATTCTATCCCAAAAAATTAAACAAAGTGCTCAAAAATAAGAATTACATTTACACTTTCATTTCTCAAAAGATGCTATCAAAGAATGTATAATTCTATCAACTACTCAAAAGGATCCCGGGACTATCCACCTTACTCCAACACTTTCTTTTCGTTATCACCTGAAATGTTGTTAAATAACATGAGCCGAGGCTCGAGAAAAAAGACTAACAATGAACATATGCATGACATGCGAGAATGATTATGCGGGATGTTACATATAAATTTCTCTAAAACCAATTCTATTTGTCCCAAATCAAGCTCCCGTCACATAACTGAGTTTTCAAGTAAAGATTATAGTTAAGAGTTTGATGATCTTAGTTGAGCTAACCATTATACCTATTCATTTCATCCAAAAGTAGCTTTCCAATCCAATTCATTTATTGATTTAATTAAGTACCAAAATCGGACGGTGCCTATAGACCCAGACATATGTATTGCCATTGGACCACACGAGGCCCGAGAAAAAAATACCCATTCTATAGCCCAATGCGGAGAGCACATATTTTTGATTTTCCTCGAAAACATCGATGGGTGAGCCACCCAAGAACACGCTTTTACGAGGATTCAAAGGAAGGGCCTACCTTACATTGCTCAAGTTTTCGGTCTTTCACCGAGGAGCAACTCATGTCCCCAAACTTAATCATTCAATTCGATCACATGGTACTTTAATTATATCGTATTCATTAGAAACCAATACAAGTCCAACCGTCAATCTAGTTTCTCTCGCCAAACCCAACACCATTAAGGTTTTAATCTCAACCACCATATGTTTTCCCATAATTCATATATTCAATTACATGGGCTTAACACCCCAAGTTAACCTTTCATAAGATTCAAATTTACGATTTATTGATTTTACACAAAACCCTCACCCAACACCCACCATCTTCGCATATCATAAAAACTCACGTCAGATATATATACAATAGGTTAATATAATCCCAATTTGTTCAATATTTACATCAATTTCATCATATAGGTCCCTTAGCCTCCAAAGCCCCAATTTTCATGGTTTTAATCTCAAATCCAAACCCTAACCCATCAGTTTTCAATTTCGATCATAACCAACAACAACAAGAAGATAGAATCATGTTAAACCTTCCATAAATCTAAGATTTAACATGTTTTAACATCAAACCTTAACCTAGGGCTTCGAAAATATTATTTTCATACATTTATGTTCATATGATCAAAACATAACTTATATCACATAGATATTCAAGGATAGTCATAGATCCTACCTCTTTAAAGCTCTAACACCAAGAAAACCACTCTAGCAAGCTCCAATCACTAGAATCTTCAACTGAAAGGTGAGAAAGAAGCCTCCAACGGGTATTCCACCGAGAGGGGAGTAAGGAATCACCACTAAGAGAGGTAAAGAGAGCTCCAAGAGCGCTCTAAACCCAACCCTAGCTCTCAACTTCTTTTTTTCTAGAGAGAGTGAAAAGAATGAGAGAAAGAAGGCTAACCCATGATTTAAAAGTCTGTTTATCGACAGTTTACTCAAGCAGATCCCCCACCACTCGAGCAGTCCCCACTTACCCGAACTCTCTGCCACCCGTCTGCTCGAGCGGGCTCTCCACCGCTCCAACAATCATCGTTGGGTGAAAACTCGAAAAAAAGAAGCGAAATTAAACCAAAATATAAGCCAAACACCTCACAACAATATTCTTATGTACTACTAAACATTCAATCGTTGGTACCAACGTTATCATGTTTAAGTTTTTATTTTCAAGTACGATTTACACACTAAACCGCTTTCCGCTGAAATTATCATAATATGGTTTCATTAATCCTTGTAAATAAAAAAAGGGGCCGGGTCCTTACAGAATATCATGGAGAAAGAGCCTCAGAATTCGTGTTGAAATAGACATCACTAAACCGATTAGAAGGGTTATGGGATTTATGATTGAGGGCTCAAAAAAATGTTAGGTGAGTTTTAAGTATGAAAAATTTATGTTTTATGTGTGGTATCCTGGGACACAGCAATTAGGAGTGTGAGTAAAATTTGAGCCAACTAGAAGAAACCTAATCAAGAAAGGGACAGTACGGACCTTGCTTGCATTTCAAGAATGAAGGGAAGAAACCATGTTACAGATTGGAAGAGAGGAATGATTTGAAATTTGCTGAGGAGAAGGACCAAGAGGCCGACACACACATTGACCGAAAAAGTTTTTGGCAAGACACAGATAAGAATAGCATCACGGAGGCCAATCTGGTACCAATGCACATTACAGCCAAAGATCGGGGAAAATGGAGGATTTTAGAAGATTTGATGAAAGGGGATAATGATTCGAATACTACAATTTGGGATACTAATAACGGAGAATTTGTGTCAATAAGGAAAACAAGGCTACGAAGTGGAGAGTGTTATGGGGGAAGCAAAGGGAAAGAGAATCTGGAGGGAAATCTCAAACACAAACAAGCGAGTAATATGGACCATGTAGGTAAGAATATTATAAATGGGGGCCTAGTCATGATGGGCTCTAATGAGTGCGAGAGGCCCAATCTAATAAAGGGGGATCCAAAACCATCTGACTTGATGAAAATTGTGGACAAAGAACCCAACTAGGTTGAGGAAACCTTTCTCGTAGCCCTAAAGAGCACAGACTCAACAGAATAAAAGCAAAGGAAAGGGGATTTTGAGTCTAGGGAAAAAAGATGGAAGAAATTGGCACGAGAGAGGAAGGTGGGAGCAGATGACAGAGAAATAATAAAGGGGACAAAGAGGAGCTACGATGCTAACAACGAGGAGCTACAAGAAGATGCTCAATCCCTCAGCGCTTCAAAGAAAAAGAGGTATTATATCCTTCCTAGAGATGAGGATGACTCTATGGAGATGGCGGTGGTTGCGGAGCAGCATCGCTAGCCCCTATGAATACCCTAATTTGGAACTGCCAGGGGCTTGGGAACCCACAGACAGTTCATAGTCTTCAAACGATGTTGAAGACAGAAGATCCCAAGTTAGTTTTCCTGATGGAAACCAGATTACTAAAGCAAAAATGAGAGTATACTCGAATCAAATTGGGGATGCCAAATGCATTTTGAGCGGAGAGGGAAGGTTTAGGAGGTGGTCTGGGCTTGCTATGGAAAGATTGCGAAGTCTCCATTAGAAACTACTCAAATAGACATATAAACGTAATGATCAAGATGCCAGATCAGGGACAGGGATGGAGGTTTACTGATTTTTTTATGGGAATCCTTATACTTTACAAAGGAAAGAATCATGGAATCTTCTTAGGCAATTAGCTGGAATAATGGATCTCCTTGGCTTTGCTCAGGGGATCTTAATGAGATTTTAGAGGAGCATGAGCACTTTGGCGCTGGGGTATGGGAAAGGTGGCAAATGCAAGCGTTCAAAGAGGCGATAGAGGATAGCAGCTTGGTAGATTTTAGTTTGCCAGGTACTTATTTCACATGGAGTAATGGTTGACATGGTATGGATTTGGTTAGAGAGAAGCTTGACAGAGCACTAGTGAACTCAGATTGGCTGCAACTTTTCCCTTATGCCAAGATAAAGTTGTTGACAAGTACATCTTTTGACCATTGCCCAATTATCGTGTACTGTTATGGAATTAAAGGAACCCTCAGGCAACAATACAAGTATAAAAGATAAAAATTTAAACATATGTGGCTTCAAAGTCGGGAGTGTGAAAAACTAACTAAAAAAACCTGGAGACCATCAAATCAGGTCCAAGGACTTGAACGGACTCAAAGAGAAGATAGAAAGAACGAGTGGTGCACTATCACAGTGGAACAAAACTTCTTTTAGACATGTGTAGAGGAATTTAAAACATGTCTCAGCAGAGCTTGGTAGGCTGAAAACAAAAATCCCATCCATAGCTAACCTGGAAAGAGAGGAAAAGCTCAAACATGAATGAAAAGAATTTGAACAGAGGAAGGAAATGATGTGGAAACAAATGGGAAGAACCAACTGGATGATTCTGGGGATAAGAATATGGCCTGTTTCCACTCGAAAGCATCATAAAGAAAGAGAAGAAATGAGATATCTAGAATAGAAGACAAGTTTGGGAATTGGCTATCTTCGGAAGAGGAGATCGGAAACATGTTTGTTAACCATTTTTAGAGCCTTTTTTAGTTATCACAACCTCAGCTGAAGGATCTCTGGGCTAATGTAGTATAGAGGAGAGTTTCACATGCAATGAATGAGAATTTAATGAGAAGGTACGAAGCTAGAGAAATAAAGGAGGCTTTAGGACAAATGCTGTGAGACCCGATTCCTTTTCATTTTTTATATATATATTCGATGTGTTAGTTTTTGCTTCATCGTTTTAGAACAACATATGTTATATGTGTTTTACACGTGTTTGGGTTTTGAAAAGGTTAGTTTGGTTGGTTGGTTTGTTTTGGGGTTGTGAACCTTTTGAAATTCGTTGGCTAGGGTTTCCTTTTCTCCGTCGTTCAGTCGATTGAAGTGGTTGGTTTAGTCGACTGAATGGTTAGTGTGGTGGTTCAGTCGACTAAAGTGGGCAACTCAGTCGACTGAACTGGGTCAGTGGAGGTTTTTGTGATTCTAGTAGCCTTTCAGTTGACTGAACTTCCTGTGTTTGGGCGTGGCCTATAAATATCAACCTTTTAGAAGATATTTTCAAATTTTGTTTCTTCAAAACTAAGTTTCCTCTTTTTTACATAAACGCTCCACCTTCTCTCTAGTTTTTCAGGGGACCTGGGCTTGGTTTTTGGCGATCAAATAGCGGATCCTTACTATTCTCGCCAAGGGCTTCATGTTTATTCTGACAGAATCTCGTTTTGATGAAGTTCGTTTTTTGAGGCATCGAGTTTTTAACTCAACGAGGTAGGATCTTGGACTCTCATGTTTTAAAAGGTTGCTACGTGGAATATTATGCGTTTTTACCGTTCTAAAATGCATGAAAAGTTGTTTTAGGTGTTTAATCTCTGTTTGGTTGGACGAAATGACTTTTAAAGTATTTTTTTTTGTGGTTTATCCCATGTTGATGGACGTGTGGATATCCGTGGTTTTTAAAAAGGTGGTCTGAAAATAGAGGAATTTATGGAATGTTTTGGCAAAACGTGTTTTTGAGCTTTGGAGCTAACCCTTGGGGTTGAGCTTGAATTTTTTTAAATATTTGGTTGAGATGTGAGTTTATCTCGATGGATATGTGAATGATATGACGCATGTATGTGGATATTTAGTACATGGCTAAATGTGTACTTATATCTGTTGAATCATGCAAAGATTTGCATATTAGGACAAGTGATTGTCCCGCGGTGAAAGACCGTGAAGAACTGCATATTAGGGCAAGTGATTGTTCAGCGGTAAAAGACAGCAAAGAACCTGATGATTGGGTTAGTATTATCCCACGGTGAAAGACCGTGAAATAGTACGACATGCATATGAACATTGTTGTGCATGCTTACTATATTGTCGAACATTATTAGATGTCGAGACACGACGAGAAAACGTATGATTTTTAAGAGATAAAACTATTTTTCTTTGAGGCTCGTTTGAGTCGGAATATTCATATTATTCGTGTTAGCATGTTTTGCTTTTGAATTCATGCTAGTCTATTTTCTATTGGGTTTCGCCTCACGTTGTGGGATTTGTATAAACCTTTTTCAGGTGACTGTGATAACGGATGTTGATCTAGTGGAGCCCCGGAGGCGGAAGACTTTTGTTTAGAGTTTTCTTTCTTATGGAAATCATGTACTGTTATATGTATTGCCTGTTCGTAGAGGTATGTTTGTAAGCCTTGAGGTAATATTTTATTCATGTATGATTGTATGTTTATTTTGAGAGAAGAACCCTGGATTTAGGGGTGTGACAAATGCATCCCACAAAATCTCCAAGCCCCGATGGAAAACTTGCATTATTCTACTAGAGATTCTGGAACATAGTGGGGGACGACATAACACAGGTGGTTTTGGAATGTCTCGATGGTAGCAGTCAGTTGGACTTCATCAATCAGACTCTAGCGGTTCTAATACCCAGGGTGACAAATGCAAAGAAAGTTGCAGACTTCAGACCTATCTCGCTTCGTAATGTGCTATAAAAAATTATCTTAAAGGTGATTGCAAACAGGCTAAAATCAGTATTGGCAAAGGTGATTGCAGAAGCTCAACGTGCTTTTATCCCTGGTAGGCTCATAACAAATAATATTTTGATTTCTTTTGAAATATTTCACCATCTGAAGAAGAAAACAACAGGAAAGGAGAGTTCTATGGCATTGAAGCTGGACATGAGCAAGGTGTATGACAGAGTAGAGTGGTCATTTTTGGAAGGCATGATGAAGATGTTGGGTTTTCAACAGGAGTGGATCACCTTGATTATGAAGTGTGTCACAACAGTGCAATATAGAATCTTGATAAATGGGAAACAGTCATCTCAAATCGTGCCATCCTAGGACCTTAGACAAGGTGATCCTCTATCTCCATATTTATTCTTGATTTGTGCAGAAGGTTTCTCTGCTCTACTGTGCAAAGCAAAAACAGAGGGTGGTATTCATGGCATTAAAATCACTAGAGAAAGTCTTAGCATATCTCACCTATTATTCACAGATGATAGCATCTTGTTATGCAAAGCTACTACACAAGAAGCAACAACAATAAAAGGAATTTTGAAAGAGTATGAAGAAGCATCGGGTCAACAAGTGAATTTTGAAAGATCGGCTATCTCTTTTAGCAAGGACACACTAGCCATGTCCATATCCAATATGAAGAATATTTTGGGAGTTATCATGGTTGATGAGCACGGGAAATACCTAGGTGCACCAAGTGTGGTTAGCCGTTCTAAAAAGGAGACTTTCAACAATATAAATGAAAGAATAAGGAAGGCGATCCAAGGATGGAAGGAGAAGTTTCTCTCTCAAGCAGGAAGAGAAGTTCTCATCAAGGCGGTGGCCCAAGCTATACCAACATATACCATGTCCATCTTTAAATTACCGAGTTCCTTTGGTGATGAGATATCGGCAGTAACTG
>JAUMHN010182851.1:0-21745 GCA_032360265.1 Heliamphora ciliata
AACAATCATGTTCCAAAATTTAATTATGTTTAAATAATTAATTATATAAAATTAATAATGTACTGGGTCACTACAACAATGCTTCACCAGCAAAGATTGACTCCTATGAGCCAAGACTCCCACGAGCCCCACATGCCACACACGCCAATTATACAACGCAACACATACAGAATTAACATATAACTTCACGGGATAAAACCGTAGGACCACATACGCCCCCATCATATACCTTCACGGACTTTTAACGTAGGACCACTATCCGCCCCAACTAATGCATTGTTGACCAGAGCCAACAGATATATTCATGGACTTTCACCGTAAGACCAAAATTCGTCCCTCATATGCATTTTTACGGACTTTCACTGAGGGACCAAAATTCACCCCAACATATACAATTTTAAAACTAGAGTTTTAACCAGTGCAACCAATGCACACATAAAATCAGAGCTTAGATACACCATAGCCGCATAAGATCACATATGACCACATAATACCACATACCCATCCTACAACATGCAAGAATAAAACTAACCATAGTTCTATAAGCATTATGATGATCCAATACTTGTTGAATAAGTAATATACATAATAATATAGTGTTATAGGTTAACAAAAGCAAACAAATCATTATTGAAGTTCATACACAACAAAATAAGTCAAAAAGTCATATATTGCCAAAATAACTTAATTTGACTTAAAAGACTACATCTATTTAATCAATTACTATGGAAACTATGATAATACACGAGACTACTATATTTATCATAAACATACTAAAATAATAGATCTTGGTAGGAAAAGACACCAAAAAGATACATCAAATTAACTTTTAAAGCATTTTCTTGCACAAAAGGGCACAAAAGGGCACAAAAACCAATGCAAAACCCCTTGATTGATGTAGGGTTACGTTTTTGTCTCCTAAACTGATCCCTAGCTGTATTTAGCCTCTCCAAAGCTGATTTTGTTCCCTGAAAACCATCACCATGTCAAATCAACCCATGTGATTTGGAAGAAGAAAGGACTTAAAATTTAATTTTTGGTTCCCTAGTCTTTCCCTTTATAAACCAAGCCAAACACCACTTTCCCCCTTCATTATTTTCATCCAAGAGAGGAGAGAGACCAGATTTGAGTGTTCTTGAGGTGTTCCACAAGTTTGAGAGAGAAAGGAGGGAGAAGAAAAAAAGAAAGGAAGAATGGAAGGAGAAATCAAGGAAATGAGTTTTTCTAAAGCTAAGTCCTTCCATGCCACCATCTCTTGAGCCCTTAAACAAGTAAGTAAAACCTATAAACCTTGTGTCTAATATCCCTCAAAATATCCCCCAATACATCCCTTTAAATACTCTAAGAATCGAGAACCAAAATCAAACCGAAAAGGCGTCATAGTTGAAAATTAGGGGTTGTTATGTTTATGAGTGATGTGAGATGTTGTTGTATATTGTTATCTTTGAGTTTGATGATTTATAAGTATTATGGAGCCTTGATATTAAAGAATAAAACACAATCATGCAAAGAAATGGAATAAAAACTTGGCATGACATAAATAGAAGACTTGGACCCTAAGAGACCTGATTTTTGAGAACATAGATGTTTCTGCCCTGAACTTTGGAATGCCACAACTCAATGTAGAAAATTATCTAAGCATGTTCTTTATGTCCAGATTTAGCCTTCTATGTTATCTTTCTATCACAATTGGTTGCAACTTATTTTCATAAGTAGAACTTGAGATATTGGAATTTTACCAAAGTATGTCACTTTCTAACCAGTCAACTACCGATTTGGAAACCCTAATTTAAAATGAGATCCAAACTTTGGTCAAAATATAAAAGTTGTATATAACTTATATATCTATCTACCCACCAAAAATAAGCACAAAATATTGAGTTTTGATAGGTCACAATCCCTTTGAAAGTCTCTGTTGAGTTTCAGCCATCAAGGGACACTTCTGTTACATATTTTTGTGTAGCTCAAAACTCCTATTTTCAGTGACCTACTTCAAAAGTGGTCTACATGAACATTGTAGCTACCATATGGAAGTACTTTCTACCCAAGTACTTCGATATGGTAGTATTTAAAGCCTTAAAGCCTCGGGATGATTCCCCAAAACCATTTCAAACATGCTGTCCAAAACCGGCTCTACTGAGTTTTGGTGGCTGACAGAACCTATTTTCTAAAATGGCCAAAAAGTCTAACTTGTTCCAAACAACAACCCTTAGCTCTAAACATGAAACTTGTAGGGGATATGTTGAACTAGAACATACTAGAAAATGGCCTCATTTGGATCTGATCTGATACCCCAAAGCCGAGACCAGCTTAAGCATAGTTTTGATAAAATCTTAAGAAAAGTGCTGAACTGTTTTTGCTTAGGATGTTTTGTTTACCCTTTTACCTTAGGTTTTGGCCTTGGTTTTAAACATGGGAGTTGTAAGGAATATTTTTATCTAAATGGTTTAAAATCATAACTTGGTTCCAAGTCTAGATACCCCAAATTCTTGTTGGCCCTTTTAATTTATTACTTGATTTTTTACCTTAAAAGTTGCTAAGTGTATGTATGAGTATCCTATTGTGAGACCCGAGTTCTATATGATTATTGGTTTGAATTAGTTGATTAGTGCTTTTAAGAGAATATATGATGATTTAGAACTCATGCTATCATGTTGAGTCATATCTTGAGAATTGTAGCTTGTGCTTCATATAGTTATATCTTATGTTTTGTGAATTATACCATGAATCTTGCCATGCTAGTTGATGCCATGCTATAGATGGTTGTATTTGAGATCCATATCATACATCATTGACATTGTCATGTCACTTGCATTCTGGCATATTGGAGTCCATCTGTGCAAACCGTTGTTGGGATGGGCTGTATTGAGATTGTCTTTCTTGATTCTAAGTCTAAGGCGTCCTTGGTTGCCATTTTTGAAAATATCTTGATTTATACACCTTGGGTGCATTCCCAGTGTTTGAAATGATTTTGGCTTATACACCCTGGGTGCGTCCCCAGTGTTTAAAATGGTTTGTAGAGATTGTTAGGCACCATGGGTTCGTCGCTAGCACTTTGGTTTGGATGTCTCTTTTTTTTTGGATGTCTCTTTGATTCCATCGCTCCTTGAGTTAGGATACGGACAAATTGGGTAATTTCGGAGAAGAGCCCAATTATGGCAGACCTAAACCCCATTGTCGTGATGTGTTGAAGGGTAATTTCAAAGAGAGCATAATTCGACGGACCTAATCCCACTGCGGTAGTAACTTCAGAGAAGAGCCCAATTATGGCGGTCCTAAATCCCTCATCTTGGAACTTTGTATAATGTGAAATGTCTCTTGAATTTTCCTGATTATCTCTTAGACTTTGGGTTGACACCGGCAAAAGCATCACGAGTCTTAAGGTGGGACAAGCTGCTTGATATATGTCTGATATGACTGATTAATTGATTATTGAATTTGTTGGCCTAGATTATGGAGCAGACCCCACGCCGTTGCCATTAAGTAAAACAGGTAAGGCATGAAGCCAAGGCACGCGTTTACTATTTGTAACGAGGCGTGATGATGACTTTGTTGATCAAATACCCGTAAAAGTCTACTCTGGTAATTCCCGGCATGGAATTCCTGTTATAAACTGGGTACATGTTGGGTTGGGAATCTGCATTACATACACGGCATCTGATATGCACATGTTTATTGACTTATCTGCTATCCTGTCATAAAATTATCTGTCTCCTTGACTATAAATTGTACTGGTGTTATATGGTACCTGATGTGGTAAATTTTGTGCCGTGAGATTAGTTAGAACGTTAGAGCAATTTTGTAATAACTCGAGCTCAAGATATGAATAAAAAAGAAAGAATATCTCAAAAGAAACGAAATCTCAAACGTAAGTTCGGTAAGAGGAACCGGCCTGACCGTTTAACCTTTTTGAGCTTGAGATCCGGGAAAGAGGGGGGATCACATAAGCATATAATAAAACCCTAATGCTGAGGATAAGAATTCAAAGTTATAAGTTCAAGTCATTTAAGACAAGAGTTACGCTCGAAAAGTCAAAAAAAGAACCAATGTGAAAATACCCAAAATTTTCTCCTACAATTAAATAAAGAAAATTATTTTGATGTATCTATATATATTATATATATAATTATATATATATACACTCAAGTGGCTAGACCTAGGAATTTGTGCAAAACTTGGTAACCAAGTTTCATGAACCCAAGTTAAAGTAACTAAGGTTAGGCAAACTAACCCATGGTTAAGGAAGCTTCTCAAACAAGCTTTATCCACTAACTTTTTCTATAAAAAATGCAATGAAATCTCTCATTTCTTCTCTATATTTCGTGCCATAGTGAGAGGAGAGAAAAAGAAGAAGAAAAGAAGAAGAAAGAAGGAGGAGGAAGAACCAAGGAAATTTAGGAATCCATGGAGCTAAAGCTAAGTCCAAGGCCTTCCATCGCCATGAAACAACTTCAAAATAAGGTAATATAGGCTCTAACACATCTGGTTTTATACATATCAAATACCTATTCCATCATTTTCAAACACAAATCAAAGATCAAGAACAAAAAATGAACCAAAAAGGCGTCATGATGAGATTTTGGGGCTTTTGGTGTGGGTGTTGTGTTTTTGGAGTTTGAATGAGATTTTCTAAGGGATTCATGGCATGATAAGGATCTGGAGTTTTATTATTTAACAGTGCAAATCATGTATGTAAAGAAAATAGATCAACTCTTGTCACACATGGTGCTAGGACGTTTGAACTAAACATGGCCTGCAAATTGTGCTTTTCCACCTCTTTGCCGTGATCTTTGGAATAACATAACTCAATTTAGAAAAATTCTATAAGAGCATTCTTTATATCAAGACCTAGGTTTTTCTATTATCTTTCATCGAAAATTAGTTTAAACTCATTTGAGTAAGTAGAACTCGAGATGTTGCAATTCTACCAAAGTGTGTCAGTTTCAGACCAGTCAACAATACAGGCCTAAAAACCCTAGTTTAAAACGAGATTCGAGTTTTAGCCAAAACATAAAAGTTGTCGAAAACATGTGTATCTAGCTATCCACCAACAATGAGCACAAAATAATGAGTTTTGATAGGTCAAAACCCATTTGAAACTCTCTATTGTGTTTCTGCCCTCAAGGGACATTTCTGTCACGTATTTGTGTGTAGCCCAAGTTCCCTATTTTTAGTGATCTATTCCAAAAGTGGTCTGCATAAACTTTGTAGATAACATATTGAAGTACTGGCTGCCCAAAAATTAGACCTTAAAGCCTTGGGATAATTTCGAAAAATTGTTTCAAACCCTTTGTCCAAAACTGGCTCTTCTGAGTTTTGGCGGCTGACAGAACCTATTTTCTACAATGGCCAAAACGTCTAACTTGTTCCAAACAACTACTCTTAGCTTTAAACATGAAACTTGTAGGGGACATGTTGAAATAGAACATACTCAAAAATGTCCTCATTTGGACTTGTTATGATACCCCAAAATCGAGACCAATAAAGACACTTTTCTGACCAATTCTCTGAGCAAGTGCTGAACCATTTTTGTTTCTGTTAAGTTTTTAACCTTGTTGCCTTAGGTTTTGGCCTTGGTTTAAAACACAAAAGTTGTAGAGAATATTTTAATCTAAATTTTCACCAAAACTTATAATCCAACTCCAAGTCTAAGTAACTCAAAATGCTCGGTACTTTAAAATTTAATGATTATGATAGAGTAATAAATTGTTAAGTTAAATCCTTAAACAAGTGAAGGATTGGGCAAGTGCATAGTACCCCTTAAACCTAAAAATAAAGTACCCATGGTCCCTAAAATCAAGAAAATATTCAATGGTTAGAATCGTTTTAGTACTTCACGTTCAAAGAGGGGTAGAACTCCGTGTTGACGGTTAAGTTATGTTTACTTGTTAGGCATGGAAGTTTTGTTACCCAAGGAGCAAGCTTAGCTTGCTGATAAAGGCTCAGTTCATATGCATATAAGATAAGGTGAGAGTGCTTAGCCACTATCTTGAACTTGAGTTTATGTAAATAAAGTATGAAAATACTTTGAAGCGTAGGTTTTGAATTATGACCAGTTTAACGATCGCATGAACCTGTTATTTTCAAAATCCATGATGTTTTTAATTCAAGTGTGCTATGCATGATATTTTGAGCTAGCATGATGTTACTATGAAATTATGGTTAATGTTGTGTGGTTGTTCCAAAGTGCCAAGTTACAAGGATTTTTGGCTCTTTATATCCCGTTATGAGGGAGGTTACTCAGCTATGGGTGTTGTTTGTCCCTATGGGGGAGGTTTCTCATTGAGCAGGGGTTTTTCCTTAAAAGATTTTGGGCTGAGTCCCAGGTTTTAGCACATACCACTCGTACTTAGTGGAGAGTGGCCCTCATTTCATCACGTCGCTATCCGTGCATTGCGAATTGAAGTTACGGTACCGTCAGAACTTTCGATCGTGAGGTTGACGACTAATTTGACATTATTAGGGTTTGAGTTTAGATTTGAGAAAGTGGTCATACATTTTAAATTTTTGACGGTTGAGCTAGGAACATATTTCTATTTGCAATACTGAGAAAATTCTGTATAATCTGTGATATTTTCATGTTTAATTAAATGCATCAGTTTCTATATTTTCATAAAAAATATGATGAACTATTTTTAGAAAGAGTATTCAGTTATCCTTAACTAAGTAACTGTCTTTTCTGTTCATGATAATGCTAAGTGCGCTCTTCTGTAACCTATGTGATTGCAGATACTTAGAACGACTATGAGTTGGTCCACCACAAGCATCGTTGAGTAGTTTTGGGTCTGGTGTTGGGAATTGTTTTGGTTTTGTTTAGTTTTGTTTAGTTTTTTAGTTTTGGTAGAGTTTCATGTATAAGACCCTAGAGATTTTTGATGTTTTAGAAGTAATGTATGCCCTTGGAATGGCGAATCCCTAGTGACTCATGTATACATCTTTTCACATTAAGGTATTGTGGTTGCTTAGAAGTTCTTGTTTGGTCTCTTAATATCTTTGTCCCTTTTCTTTCTCTTTGGCCACAGGTTTGCGGCGGGATCACATCCCTTGTACAGGTTTGGTGCCTTACAGGAGCGGGGTGTAACATTGTGGTATCAGAGCTCTAGGTTATTAGTTCTATAGACTTGTCAAAGTGTGGTCTGTGGTTGACCGTAGGTTAAGCATGTCATCTCGTAGTTTGTTGAGAAGAGTGGTTTAAGCCTGGGGTTGTCATACCTTTGCCTTCAGGAATCTAACTAACTGGCATTGAGGTCCATTTGGGAAACGCGTTCTGCAAACGCAAGGTCCTAATTGGAAGTCTAAGCAAGTTATTAGGTTGGGGAGATAACCCGGTAGGGGTCTTGTATTGCTTTTAGTTTGCGAAGTCTAAGCAAGTTATCATATTGGGGAGATAACCCGGAGGGGTCTTGTATTGCTTTCAGTTTGTGAAGTCTAAGCAAGTTATCAAATTAGGGAGATAACTCGGGAGGGGCCTTGTGTTGATGTCATTTTGTGAAGCGTAAGTGGGTTATCAGATTAGGGGATGAACCTTGCATCATTAAAACCTTGCATCATTAAAACCTTTCGTATACAATTTGTTCTTATCCTTATGTCTATAAGTTGGACTCCTATGTCGAGCGCTAAGTCATAGCTTTCCTACGATTGAAAGGAGTATGGAGAGACTCGAACGAAGCGTCATTCAACCCGAACTAGTATAATGAGGCACGATAAGAAGAATCTCTGCAATTGGGACCGGTGGAACCTGATCTAACCTCTAGGATGTTAGAGGTGATCGTAAGATTGACGGAACAGAACGCGAGTTGGATCGCGATGCGAGCTAAGAGGAACAGTAATCCCTTAATCAAACAATTTAAGGATTTGGGTGCAAAGAAGTTCATAGGAACCCTTAGTCTTGCAGATGTAGAAAACTGATTGAAGGATGCCATGCGTATTCTGGATAGGTTGGGGGTAGATGCAGGTAATAGGTTTGACCTTGTAGCTTTTATGTTTAGGGGAGAAACATACCACTGGTGGGAAGCCATGGAACGGTTCTTGAAGATGCTGGTGCCAGGAGTTGAACCACCCGTACCCCAAAGAATCACTTGGGATCATTTTGAGAAAACGTTCGACGTGCAGTACAAGCCCATAAACTACAAGCATGAGAAGGAGTAGGAATTCATTGACCTGGAACAAGGAAGGATGACTGTGGAAAAATTCGAGATGAAGTTTACAGAGTTGTCATGATATGCCACCCAACTTATAGAGTTGTCTTGATATGCAAAATTAGAGATGAAGTTTACAGAATTGTCATGTAGAAGGTTCAAGAATGAATTAAGTTTTTGAATAAAAACAAGGATAACGGTTCTCGAGATGAACAACTACGCAAGACAGGTGAACATAACGTAAGATGAATTGCAATACGGGCCAAAAGGAGCTGTAACTCTTTAGTTAAACAATTCAAGAATTTGGGTACCAAGGAGTTTGTGGAAACAGTTAGTCTTGCTAACGCTGAAAATTACTTGAGCGATGGAGTGTGCATTTTAGACAGACTAAGTTGTTTATGTGGTAAGTTCTTAAGTATCGATTTATATTCGTTTGACATCTAGACTGTGTAACTCGTATGGAGTTGGTATTTGGTTTTCGTTATGGTGTCGGTGTGAGTCCCAAGGAAGTTGCTTTCGAAAACCTTTTGTGATGTGACCAGTTAGGGAAAACCTATTTAGATTAGTGCATAAAGGTTGCTTGTATAGAGAAGAAATTTTCTCATGGGAATGTGTGGATGAGAAGTTGAAGGGTGATATAATTCTAGTGTTTCTGGTGGAGTTGCGAAGCAACTTAGCGTGAGTATGCGGGAGGAATAGGTGTTTTGATGAGAATAGTAGAAGCGTAAGTGAAACTGTACGAATTAATGGGTATAGTTTTTGTAAATTGGCCTCAATTGAATCGAGTGTCTTGGTAAAATGCGGGTAAGATGAAATAGTTAAAGTGCGAAAGTGATTTTTGGTTCGGTTGTGCAGTCGAGAATGTGTGAAGGGATTGAGTGATGACGGTAAGAGATTTTAGAATTAGGAGTTAGTACTGCACAGTTAAAGTATTGTTGGGTGAGTGGTACGTATGTGAAGGAAATATGCAAATTTATATTACGGTATGGCGAGGGTTGTGTTTTGGTTTGTATAGGTAAGCATATACCTGTGGAACATTTAGTCTACGTGGTATGTTTAACCCTAGTGACGCATTAGGTTCAAGTGGCGGTATTAGTCTTGATGGTCGTAAGGCTAGAGTGTTAATTAAAAGTGTGTATAAAGATTGTGTGTTGAATATAGAAGATAGGGAGATGTTAGTAGATTTGATGCTTTTGGTTATGTCCGAGTTTGATTTGATTCTTGGGATGGACTGGTTGTCATCCCACCATGTGTCACTAAACTGTGTTAGAAAAAGAGTAATCTTTATTAGGATATCCGGGGAGGAGGAATTTGTTTTCCAAGGGGACAAGAGTAGAACACCTATCCGTATCGTCTTGGCCATTAAGGATTCGAAGATGTTGAAGAAAGGTTGCCATGGGTTTTTGGTAAATGTGATGGACGTAGAGATGGAAGAAAAGAAGCTTTCGGAGGTACCAGTGATTTGTGAGTTTCTAGACATTTTTTTTCCCACATGATTTACCAGGATTACTCCCAAATCGATAAGTACAATTTACAGTCAATCTCTACCTGGGCATAGTGCTCATATCTATTCCTCTCTACAGAATGTCACTTGCTGAGCTACTAGAGTTGAAGGAACAATTATAAGAGTTATTAGAAGAAGGATTCATCCGACCAAGTGTCTCATCATGGGGAGCACCTGTACTATTCATGAAAAAGGTGGATGAAACACTGAGAATGTGTATCGATAATCGACAATTGAATAGGGTGATCGTTAAGAACAAGTATCCTTTGCCTAGGATAGACGACTTGTTCGGCCAGCTATAAGGAGCCAGAGTGTTCTCAAAGATAGACTTGAGGTCAGGATACCATCAATTGAAAGTGCAGGAGTCAGATATACCCAAGACTGTCTTTAAGACTCGTTACGAGCATTATGAATTTCTTGTGATGCCTTTCGGGATTAACGAATGCGTCTACTGTGTTTATAGACCTGATGGATCGGGTGTTGAGGAGCTTTCTATACCAATTCGTAATTGTGTTCACAAACGACATTCGAATATATTCTCGGAGTGAGGAGGAATACAGGGAACATTAAAAGCTTTCTTTGTAGATCCTGAGGAAGCATTAGTTGTATGCAACAATTCGAAAAGTGAGTTTTGGTTGGATCGAGTGGTGTAGCTGGGTAAGTTATATCTGGAGGGGGAATACAAGTGGACCCAATAAATGTGAAAACAGTTGTCAATTGGAAAAGGCCAACTAGCGTGACTGAGATACAAAGCTTTTTGGGGTTAGCTTGTTATTACCGATGTTTTATTTGGGACTTTTCCCTTATTGTGAAGCCCTTGACTCGATTAACTCAGAAGAATGTCAAGTTTGAATGGTTTAGTGGATGTGAACGAAGTTTTTAAGAGTTGAAGTCCAAATTGGTGTCAACACCTGTTCTTACCCTTCCGTCAGCCAACGAGGGCTTTATTATTTATGGTGACGTGTCACACCAAGGTTTGGGTTGCGTATTGATGCAACACAAGAAGGTTATCACCTATGCGTATAGAAAATTAAAACCTCATGAGAAGAATTACCCTACCCACGATCTAGAACTAGCTGCAATCGTCTTCACGCTCAAGATATGGAGATAATATTTGTATGGCGTCCCTTGTGAGATCTTTACGGATCATCAAAGTTTGAAGTATATTTTCACTGAGAAAGAGCAGAACTTGAGGTAAAGGAGATGGATGGAGTTAATTAAGGATTATAGATGCACGATTCACTATCATCTAGGGAAGGCTAACGTCGTAGCGAATGCCCTAAGTTAAAAACCATTGGGGAAAAATAGCGCATCTACGAGCAGTACGAGTTGGTACATTTTCTGAAATGCGGACGCTTAGAACCCATCTTGCCATAAGAAAGAATAGAGGTCTATTAGCAACTGAGTGTAAGACTAACTTTTTTTTAGATCAAATTCGAGCAGCACAATTGGCGAATAATCAAGTGGTCAAGATAAGGTTGAAAACAGCGGCTAAAGGGAAGACATAATTTGAAATTTGAAATGACGTGTTGTGGTTTGGTCACAGATAGTATGTGCCCAATAATGGGGAGTTGAGGAGGCAAGTCTTAGATGAAGCGCATAACTCAACATACACCGTGCACTTGGGAAGTACGAAGTTGTATAGAGACTTAAAGGAAATATATTGGTGAAGTGGGATGAAGAAGGACGTAGTGAATTTCGTGACAAGATGTTTAGTATGCCAGCAAGTTAAGATTGGACACCAGAAGCCGATAGGATTATTACAACCGTTACCAGTATTCGAGTGGAGGTGGAAACATAATACCCATGGATTTCGTAACCGAACTCCCTCAAACACCCAAGGGGAATGATGCTATTTGGATAATTATGGATAGGTTGACGAAGCCAGCTCATTACCTCCCAGTAAAGATGACGTATTTTGCTGATCGATTTGTACAGCTTCATATCGATGAGATCGTTAGGCTAAACGAAGTACCAATATCTATAGTATCGGACAGAAACCCACGTTTTACGTCCTGGTTTTGGCCAAGCTATCAAGAAGCATTGGGGACTACTTTAAAGTTTAGCACGACTTTCCATCTATAGACGGACGGTCAATCAGAGAGAACAATTCAGACCTTAGAAGATATGCTTAGAGCATGCGTTCTAGACTTTGCTGGAAGCTGGGAAGAACATTTATCATTGATCGAGTTTGCATATAACAATAGTTTTAAGTCAACTATAAGGATGGCCCCTTATGAGCTGTTGTACGGTAGGAAATGTAGAAACCCAATTTGTTGGAAAGCATCCAGAGAGAGGAAGTTGTTTGGACCCGAGATAGTTTAAATTATCTCTGATAAGATTAAGTTGATTTGAGAGTGATTGAAGCAATCGCGAGACAGGCAGAAGAGTTGTGCAGATAATCAGAGATGCAAGCTGGAGTTTGTAGTGGTGGACTGTGTGTTCTTAGAGATACCACCATGGAAGGGTTTGATTAATCCAACAGAGTTTTTCCCTGTGGGGGTCTGTGTAAGCCCGGTAAGGGTGTTTGTGTGTAAGTCATACAAAGGTATTGTGCGAAGCCCGTTAAGGGTGAGGGTTGGTCTTCAAAGGCATTGAGTTGTAGTTCCTTTTAAGGGTATGTGTTAGCCTTTAATGGCATTTTGAATTGTTGAATAGAATCGTGTGTTAGAAACTATTAGTTTGAACTGTGGCTTTGGCTTTAAAGCTTTATCATGAGAAATATCCATGTCTCTTTGAGCAAGGTATGTAGATCTCGAGGATGAAATTTCTAAAAGGAGGGTAGATTGTAATAATCCGAACTCAAGATACGAATAAAAAAGAAAGAATATCTCAAAAGAAATGAAATCTCAAACCTAAGTTCGGTAAGAGGAACCGGCCTGACCATTTAACCCTTTTGAGCTCGAGATCCGGGAAAGAGGGGGATTCACATAAGCATATATTAAAACCCTAATATTGAAGATAAGAATTCAAAATTATAAGTTCAAGTCGTTTAAGATAAGAGTTACGCTCGAAAAGTCAAGAAACGAACCAATGTGAAAATACCCAAAATTTTCTCCTACAATTAAATAAAGAAAATTATTTTGATATATATATATATACACTCAAGTGGCTAGACCTAGGAATTTGTGCCAAACTTGGTAACCAAGTTTCATGAACCCAAGTTAAAGTAACTAAGGTTAGGCAAACTAACCCATGGTTAAGGAAGCTTCTCAAACAAGCTTTACCCACTAACTTCTTCTATAAAAAATGAAATTAAATCTCTCATTTCTTCTCTATATTTCGTGCCATAGTGAGAGGAGAGAAAAAGAAGAAGAAAAGAAGAAGAAAGGAGGAGGAGGAAGAACCAAGGAAATTTAGGAATCTATGGAGCTAAAGTTAAATCCAAGGCCTTCCATCGCCATGAAACAACTTCTAAATATGGTAATCAAGGCTCTAACACATCTGGTTTTATACATATTAAATACCTCTTCCATCATCTTCAAACACAAATCAAAGATCAAGAACAAAAAATGAACCAAAAAGGCGTCGTGATGAGATTTTGGGGCTTTTGGTGTGGGTGTTGTGTTTTTTGAGTTTGCATGAGGTTTTCTAAGGGATTCATGGCATGATAAGGATCTGGAGTTTTATTATTTAAGAGTAAAAATCATGTATGTAAAGAAAATAGATCAATTCTTGTCATACATGGTGCTAGGATGTTTGAACTAAACATGACCTGCAAATTGAGCTTTCCACCTCTCTGCCCTGATATTTGGAATATCATAACTCAATGTAGAAAAATGTTAAAAGCGTGTTGTTTATATCTAGACCTAGGTTTTTCTGTTATCTTTCATCCAAAATTGGTTTGAACTCATTTGAGTAAGTAGAACTCAAGATATTGCAATTCTATCAAAGTGTGTCTGTTTCAGACCAGTCAACAATGTAGACCTAAAAACCCTAGTTTAAAATGAGATCTGAGTTTTGGCAAAAACATGACAGTTGTAGACAACATGTGTATCGAGCTATCCACAAAAAATGAGCACAAATGAATGAGGTTTGATAGGTCAAAACTCATTTGAAACTCTATGTTGTGTTGCAGCCCTCAAGAGACATTTCTGTCACATATTTTTGTGTAGCCCAACTCCCCTATTTTTAGACATCTATTCCAAAAGTGGTCTACATGAACTTTGTAGATAACATATTGAAGTACTGGATGCACAAAATCAGACCTTAAAACCTTGGGATGATTCCCACAAATCATTTCAAACCTTCTATCCAAAATCGGCTCTTCTGAGTTTTGGCGGCTAATAGAACCTATTTTCTACAATGGCCAAAACGTCTAACTTGTTCCAAACAACTACCCTTAGCTCTAAACACGAAACATGTAGGGGACATGTTGAAATAGAGCATACTCAAAAATGGTCTCATTTGGACTTGTTATGATACACCAAAACCGAGACCAACAGAGACACTTTTCTGACCAATTCTCTGAGCAAGTGCTGAATCGTTTTCGTTTCCGTTTAGTTTTCCACCTCGTTGCCTTAGGTTTTGGCCTTGGTGTAAAACATAAAAGTTGTAAAGAATATTTTAATCAAAATTGTCACCTGAAATAATAATCTAACTCCAAGTCTAAGTACCTCAAAATGCTGCGGTACTTTAAAATTTAATGATTGTGAGAGAGTAATAAATGGTTAAGTTAAATCCTTAAACAAGTGAAGGATTGCGCAAGTGCGTAGTACCCCTTAAACCTAAAAAAAAGTAACCATGGTCCCTAAAATTAATAAAGCATTCAATTGTCAGAATCATTTTTGTACTTCACGTTTTAAGAGGGGTAGAACTCCGTATTGACGGTTAAGTCATGTTTGCTTGCTAGGCATAAAAGCATTGTTACCCGAGGAGCAAGCTTAGCTCGCTCATAAAGGCTTGGTTCGTATGCATATAAGATATGGTGAGAGTGCTTAGCCATTATCTTGAACTTGAGTTTATGTAAATGATGCATGAAAATGTTTTGAAGCTTATGTTTTGAATTATGACCAGTTTGAGGATCGCATGAACCTGTTGTTTTCAAAAGTCATGATGTTTTTAATTCAAGTATGCTATTCATGATATTTTGAGCTAGCATGATGTTACTATAAAAGTATGGTTAATGTTGTGTGGTTATTACAATGTGGCAAGTTACAAGGGTTTTCGATCATTTATATCCCGTCATGAGGGAGGTTACCCAACTATGGGTGCTGTTTGTCCCTACGGGGAAGGTTTTTCGTTGAGCGAGGTTTTTTTCCTTAAAGGCTTTTTAGCTGAGCCCTAGGTTTTTGCACATACCACTCGTGTTTGGTGGAGAGTGGCCCTCATTCCATCACGTTGCTATCTGTGCATTGCGAATTGAGATTACGATACTGTCGGAACTCTTGATCATGAGGTTGGCGACTACTTGGACATTGTTGGGGTTTGAGTCTAGATTTGAGAAAGTGGTAATGCATTTCAAATTTTTGGCGGTTGAGCCAGGAATATATTTTTTGTGCAATACTGAGAAGATTATGTATAATCTATGATATTTTCATGTTCAAGCAAATACATCAGTTTCTATATTTTCGTGAAAAATGTTATGAACTATTTTTAAAAAGAGTTTTCAGTTATCTTTAACTAAGTAACTGTCTTTTCTGTTCATGATAATGCTAAGTGCGCTCTCCTGTAACCTCTGTGGTTGCAGATACCAGGAACGGCTAGCAGTTGGTCCACCACAGCTGTCGTTGAGTAGTTTTGGTTCTGGTATTGGGAATTGTTTTGATTTAGTTTTCTTTTGTTTAGTTTTTTAGTTTTGGCATAGTTTCGTGTATAAGACCTTGGAGGTTTTTGATATTTTAAAAGTAATGTATGCCCTTGGGATGGCGAATCCCTAGTAACTCATGTAAACCTCTTTTGACATTAAGGTGTTGTGGTTGCTTAGAAATTTTTGTTTAGTCTCTTAATATCTTTATCCTTTGTCTTTCTCTTTGACCGCCGGTTTGCGGCAAGATCACATCCCTTATACAGATTTGGTGCCTTGTACAGGTTTGTCTTTCTCTTAATATCTTTAAACATGTATCTCGCTGATGCATTCTAAGGAATCGAGACATCTGCTTTTGTTCTTATATCCAGTTCTCTCGTGCTTAGTGTAATTTTTAAAATTTCTTAGTGAAACTGTAATAGTTAAGTACTTTGAACGGTTTAGAACTCCTTTATGATGTAATAACTAACGTATGTAAATATGAATGAATGGCTAGAATATCTCTTTATTTATATTCATGTATGTCCCGACGTGCCTAGAGGACAGAGCATCACAGACCCAAACAAGCTACTAAAATCTCGTAAAAACTCCCCAAAAACATAAGTCAATCAACTGACCTCCTTGATCCAGTCGACTGAACCATGATCCAGTCAACTAACCCCAGGGGAAAATCGACTCTGAGTTATGGGTTCAACCACCAAAACACCAAAACAAAGCCTAAAAACTTCCATCCAACACTCTCGGACATACCTAAGCCCAAGACTAATACCAAAACCTCAAAAGAAACACTCGAAACTTGATTTCACCCAACCGAAATTGACTAAAAATGGTTTTAAACCCCAAAACCAACGTTTGAAACATAAAGCGATTTCATGCATTTTAAAATAGTAAAAACACACACGATTACATGTAGCACCCATATAAGACATGAGTGTCTAGGATCCTACCTCATTGAGTTAAAAACTCGATGCCTCGATCCATGAGCAAAACTGAACTTTGTTAGAATAAATTTTCACCCAGATGAACGCGCGTAGCCCACTATGCCAATAACAAGGATCAGTTGTTGGATTGTCAAAAACTGAGCCTCAGGCCCCCGAAAAGTTAGATAGAAGGCAAAGAAAAAGAAAAAGAAACTGAGCTTGTAAGGTTTGAAAATATCTTTTAAAAATATCTAAAGCTAAATATTTATAAGTCATGAAAATATATATATATATTTTTAAAATTCGCACCACAATGGCTAATGGCCTCGAGAACCAACCCCACATGCATCTCTACACTCAAATATGCAAAAAAATACGTATAAATATGCTGAAACAAAAACAACAAACACGCGTCAAAAGACGCCAAAAAAAATGGGTTAGGGTCTCACATTTGAATCCAAGTAGAGATCAAAGTAAATTTATATTTAAATTGTGATAATAAAGTCATTCACATTGCAAAAATCAAAAAAAATTAGATAATTGCAAACCGTTTTCAAGATCAATGTGGGATTTTTATTTTAGCATCGAATACAAAGTTTTAGAAATATTGGGTTGGTGCGTAAGTCCCAAACTCTAAAAACAAAAGAAAGCTATGAAATCTTAAAAACAAAAATAGGTCACTCAAATCTTCCTCCTCTTTGACTCCTATTTTCCTTCCTCTTTGTTCATTTTCTCTCTACCTTGGATCAACCACGCCTTATACTCATTGAGAAGCTCCGGGTACTGCAGTTCCTACAACTCCATTAGTGAACGAGATGGGTAAGCCTCCTGATATTTTGCCAAGAATGGGGCCTAAAGGGAAGACGAATACATACGACCCCAAACGTCACGAAATATGATCTGACTAGGACCAAACTGCCTCATGATCCAGTGTGGATAGTAAAAGGTGGATAGTCGCAAGCCATTACCAAGACGCCGGGATGGTCCATAGTGGTCTAGGTCACAGTAGGGATTCGCCACCAAGAGCACTGCCAAGTGATGTCTGCTTCCATCAGAGAAGAAAGGAACCACTTCCAAGCTATCTTAGTAGTGCATACTGGATAGTAAGGACGATAGACGAGGGCTATGGCATTATACCTATCTGTGGCCGATTTTTTTATAAGGCTCACCTTCTCCATCATCTAGATCTACAAAAGAGTTTAAGAGGCAAAAATCGAGAGAAATCAGTAAAAGGAGAGATGTGTGAGAAAATAAAGAAAAAGGAGAGCAAAGCGGTAAAAATCGAGAAAAATAAAGCAAAAGAGAGCAGAGCAGTAAAAAATCGAGAGAAATCAGTAAAAGGAGAGGTGTGTGGAAAAAAAATACAGTGAGAAATAAAACAAAATGAGAGAAGAGTGGTAAAAACTAAGAGGAGTATTACCCAAAAAAAAAACTGAGAGGGGAGAAGTGAGTGCGAGTGCATAGTGAGTTTTATAAAAATGGCCGACGATGATTACGAGATGGATAGAGGGCATGATGATGGGCCCTTGAAGCTCGAACCTGAAATAGATGAAGGAATAGAAAGGGGCATAAGGCGGACCTTTGACACCCGAGCCTGAAGTAGATGAGGGGGTAGAAGAGGTCAGGCAAGAAAATAGGAAGGTGCTCTCGGAAGACATCAAAGTATATGACTAGTAGAGGATTCCGAATATGTATGGCCTATAAACCAGCATAAATGCACCCGTGATCGTTGAGTTGGGGTGAAACTGACCCCCTTAAAGGCACACTAGGAGGACCCTCGACAAAGGCTCAAGGAGAAGATGAATTGATCGTTGAAGACTCAAGGAAGAGGCAAGTGAGGGGTGATTAATCTGCTCCCTTCGATGAAAGAGAGTTGTAAAGGGCTACTAGCAAAAGTAGTAGTCACGCCTCGATGAACAGCGTCTAGGCCAATCAAAGTTTCGGCAAGTATCATTGGGACAAAGTCTTTCCTCAACCACATCTGACCTGCGATGCCAACAAGTGAGCAGCTGACTCGTCCATCATAAGAAACGAGAAGGTAACGAGAAAAAAGACCGAAACATAAGGCATAACGGTGCCGTAATTGAAAGCCAAGGTTACTAAGGTCGCTGATAGGACGAAATTTGTTTATAATCCAAGAAACATTGAGGCAGTAATCGGATGTCGAAAGGGAGGCCTCCATCTTGGATAAGGCACATGGTTATATTATTTGTTGTCGATTTGAGAGGAAGAAAGTCAGCACGACGACAGATTTTCTCGGGGTGAGGTTCAAAATAGCAGCAAACTCTTCCACAGTAGGGCACAGTTCTTCAAGACCGAAGCAAAAAACATGGGATTGTTGATCAAACAGTTGTGCAGTAGCCCTCAGCAATGGGTAGTTGATCTTACTGGATATCAAAGAAAATAGAGAGTTAATACCAAATGAGGCAAAGTTAAGATGCTCAATGGGTAAAAAATCGTCTATCCGTGCAGAGAGGAAGTCATGAAAGGATGCCATTATGATGAAAGTGATAGACAATGGAGGACCTCAGCCCGTATTTATAAAGCATGAAGCATCAAAAGGCTCGAAAAAATCCAAAGATACTTACGACAGCAACCTTAGAGTGTTTAAGCCAAATGAGAGTTTTTGTAATTTTTATAAAATTTGTTCAAAATTTTATAATTAATATAGATTTTGTTTCTTAGATCTTAACAAATATGTTTTTAAAACTATACTTTTAAAAATATATATATATTCATACTAATGTTGTAATATTTTTTTAAAAATATATAAAATATTTTAGTTAACAAACAAAATAAATTAAAAGCCTAAAAGCTAAAGTTGCCAAAAAAAAAAGAGAAAAAAAAATAGATAGCTTTTTTTTTCTTTTAAATAACTTTAAGTCAAAAAACTTTTAAACAAGTTGTAAGTCTTGGACCAAACGAAGGTTTATCCGAACACGCCCTAAATGGATTGCATTATATATAACTAACTACGCGTGTATTCTCACCTATGTAGCCGCCTCAAGTGGTGGTTAGAGGGTTAGGGTTTAAATGCCGCCGCAGTCTTCAGGTATCTTCTTTCATCACAAATTTTTTATTTTTTATTTTTTTCTAATTCTTTCTGTTAATAGCGAGACTTCATATGAACTCTGGCGAATCATTCCATGGCCACCTTGGGATCGGGATCCCCAACAAAGGTAGGAGGGTCAAAACGCTGGAACTCACGCATCGCAGTAGTCGCCCTTGGCTATGGTATTCTCGCTCCTCCTCTAGAGGCCTCAGCTAGCTGACAGACGGAACCTACAATCTTACGTAGCAATGCTACCCCTTCTACTGGTCCTTAGGGAACATTAGCATCCTCAGTATCAAGGATTGGCACATCCCCTTAGCCTAAACCACGGCTACGACCTCGACCACGGCCTCGTCCTCTCAATGCTGACATCATTTTTATATGAAAGTAATATAGAACACAACATAAGATTCAACTCATCATGTTATTACAGATATAAGTCATATAATCATGCTAACACTTAGCCATTTGAGATCATGTAAATAAGTTCCACATACCGAGGAGTACCATTTGGAGTGATGAATCAATTTGGGTAACCTACTTAGATTCCTTGTTAGAAAGTACGTCGACCAAATGCATTTCTAACTCAGCTTCTGAGTTTGTGAATCCAAATGCTCGAAGGCAAAACTAATAAATCCTAAGGTCCAACCTCCATGGTCACGTATACACGACATTCTCATGCTCAACAAGTTATCATCATCATGTTATCAAAACATTTAATTACATGTAATCAAGCACACACAACCATCCTCACAATGTGATGCAACCTCTCCCACAGCTCTTAGGTATTCGAACCTAAAACTCTAACACCAAGTTGTCACGCCCTAAAACTCGGGTCACGTGAACCATCTAAGAAAACCCCTTTTGCGATACTGGTATCCATCAAAACTACACGAGCTTAAAAGGATCGAAGAACGTAAACGAAGGTGAACCTAAAATCTTTGAAAAATGCACATTTGAGGGTTTATTTTATATAAAAGAACAACCCAAAAAAATGAGGCCATGGTCCCCAAAAGCCAAGTTTTAAAATAAACAAACAAAATTTTCAAAAAATTGCCTGGACCGCTCGATCGGTCGAAAGACAGCTCGAGTGGTCCTTACCTGTACACTATTTTTCCCTTAGCCTGCAAAACAATTGAGAGTGAGGTTTTACTGCTCGATAGACCGCTCGAGCAGATCGTCGAGCGGTTTGGCTCTGGACCCTTTTTCAAAATTCAAATTTTCACACCCAACACTTGACCATTTTTTTAACATTTTTGAAAGCTTTCAAGGCACAGCCAATCCATCTAAAACACATTAAAATAAGGTTCAAAATCCTCTCTCGAGGCACAAGAGTTGATTTAAAGCATTAAAACCAGCCGAAAATGAAACCATTTCATATAATTATGAAATCAAACAACTAACCCATGGTTCCTCTCCTAAGAATACAACGTATATGCATTAATATCAAGGCCGCATGGCTTACAAAGCGTAAGTTTTAGGTCCAAAACATGGGACGCCATATACATAATCCAAAACCAAAAAAAAACTAAGAAGTTTAGTCTTTCGGCACCTCCAGGCTCCTCAAGATTGTTCCATGCAATCAAATTTACCTGAAAGATTCAAATTCTACAACGTGAGTCGAAATCCAATAGAAAAAAGACTAGCATGAATTAAAGTATACCATGAAATCATAGATTATATAAATAACTCGACTACACGAGTCTCAAAAATGATTTTCGATCCTTAAAACCTCAAGTTTTTATATAATTCGACAGTATCTAAAAATTCAATAATCACACGAAGCACATTGCATTCCAACTAGGTTTTCACAACTTACGATATTTTCTACACACCTCAAACTCTTTTACGGTAAGGACAGCTCTCCCCAAGGGCTTCCATGGTGAAACTGTTATAGTGCATGCCCAATCCGGTGCAGTAAGATTACTTGGACGTTAGATATGGTGTTCTCAAGCTCGTGTTACTGGTTGTACTTGAAGTTGATATTAGACATTTGATTCCTTCATCCCTCTTCTAAGAGCATTGAAGGTTGGTGGTTCTGGTTCTTAGTTATATTATGGTGTTTTAGTTAGGCCTTCAGTTTTCTGGTTTAATCTTCTAGATCAGCCATGGCTGTTACGTTATTTTGAAGATAATATCTGCTGTTTTATTCGGTGGTTATTTTGATGGCTACTGTGAGTTAGATCAGTTCGGATCAAGTTTTGGTTGACGGACCTTGTTTTGATTGAATTGCTACGGCTTTTAACAAGTGTTTCACCATGTTCCCTAGCATTGCGAACTATTGTTTCAGCTTCATAAGCTCATGTTCTTCAATGGTTTCAAGGTATAGTAAGCATCGACATCTTATGTTGGCGAATCGGTGGCTATTGTTGCTGATTCATCAAT
>JAUMHN010182960.1:0-21734 GCA_032360265.1 Heliamphora ciliata
GAGTTCAATGCAAGAAGGTCTTGAGATTATGGGTCAGAGTGCAATTATAGTTCTTTAGTGGTGTGAACTGTAATTCAATGTTTTATAAAAATTGCAGAAATCGCTGCATGTCTATCCATAATTGCAGAAACCTCTAGTAGGTGTCTATGTTCCACTGAAAGTCTAACTCATAATTTCTCCCATAGTCCCTACTGTAGCCCTATATATACGCGAGTTGACTGAACTAGTTTGAGATTGATACATCATATATCAGATAGTTCATATATCATCTATCATTATTGAGATGTTTTTTTTATCTTTCAAAGACTTAAATATATCAGGGTTCTGCCGGTACGAGTTCTCGGAGGATCGTAGCCCACACTACGTTTGAGAATCGCGTAAGGGAATACAGTAGAAGATCTGACTAGAGTTTCAATTCAGAATCAAGTCGTAGTTAAATATTAGATCGACAAGAGACATTCATTTAATGTAACTTTGGTTGTATGAGTTTATTTTTGATCGTTTGACGTCAAAATTTTATCTGGAGCCTGTTTCGGCGTTTGCGCGTCTAGTTAATTTTCTACCGAAAATTATTTTTAAAAATAATGATTTTAGCAGTATTGCCTCCAACATTTACAATGAGGGAAAATGTGACTTAAGATGCAGCAGTGATGATAGGTAGGATGAGAGTTAGATTTTCTTACCTCACTATGTTGTATGGTGGACTTGTTAGACATAGTCCCTTCAGACTAGTCAGTTATTACACTTTATTGTAATAATAGCGGAGCGGTTGCAAACTCGAAAGAACCAAGAGTTCATAAGAAAGAAAAGCACATTGAGCGTAACTATCACCTGATACGAAAAATTGTACAAAGTGGTGATGTTGCTGTGACCAAAATTATCAGAAGACAACCTTACAAATCCTTTTATAAAGAGCTTATCAGCTAAGATTTTTGATTGCCATGTAGAGGGTATAGGAGTTAGAAGTATGACAACATGGTTTTGAGTATAAGTGGAAGATTGTTAAGGTTGTACACTAAAAATCATAGATTTATTTGATTTTAGTATACAATTTTATTTTTTAATAAAATTAAATTTTCAGTTTATGAAAATCTTAATGAGCAATGTATGCTATATCATTTCTTTAATGTTATGCATGAATATCTTTTATTCTGTACAATATTTAATCTGGTGTGTAGAGTACGGCTTGTACATTGAAAATCAAATTTTAGGTTTTTGTAGAATATAAGTATTTGTTCACAATATAGGTGAAAATAGGCATACTATCGGTACGACTATAGCACAGAGTTTTAGTAGGCCTGTCTTGATTATAGGAAACAGATAATAGCGTCGTCTATTATTTTGACTCTCTGTGCTGGTACACTTTGTATGTATTGAATGAGACATTTGGAGTAATTAATTTTATACTGATTATATAAATTAATTCACACCCCAAGATTGTTTTAAAAAGTGCTTATTCTCTTAATTTTGAAATAATTATTGATTTGCATATAAATAAGTTAAGTAGAAGGGCTTAAGGAATTTAAAGATGCCGACTAAATTAAATTGTGAGTGATTAAATTTAATTAGCGAGTATTGAAAATCTTAATATGGGGAGATGAGTTAAGTATTTAATAACAGGAGCTCAATGCAAGATGGTCATGAGATTATGGCTTAGAGTGCAGTTATAGTTCTTTAGTGGTGTGAACTGTAATTTAGTATTTTATGAAAATTACAGAAACCGCTGCAAGATTTTCATAATTACAGATACCGTTGAGAGGTTTGCTTAATTGTGGAAACCACTAGATACGTATCTGGATTACACTAGAAGTCTTTGTCATAATTACTCCCTAGGTCTCTGTTGTAGCCCTATAAATATGCGCGTAGGCTGAACCAAATTGATAACTTATCTTCAAGACTAAGGTTGATTAGGTTCTGCTAGTACGAGTTCACGAAAGATCGTAGCCCACACTACGTTCGGGAATTACATAATGGAATACAATAGAAGGTCTGACCGAAACTTTAACTCGGAATCAAAAGTTCATAGTTGGAGAATCGACCAAAAGGGTATTCTTCTAAATTAACTGTGGTGGTACGGATGTTATTTTGATCGTTCAATATCAAAATTTTTTATCTGGAGCCCGTTTCGGTGATTGCCCGTCCGATTATTTTTTATCCAAAAATCATTTACAAAAATAATAATGGCAGTTTTTCCTCTAACATGTCTTACTTGTCGTGCTTTTCTCTTTTGACTTCACTTTGGTGAAATCAGCATCTTTAGTTCTTTTAGAACTCACCCCTTTAATTTGTTTGGCTTTCACAAAAGTTGGGGTTGTAGGTGTCTGAGTTGATTGGGCTGCTTTTTTCGTTCATGTGGACTGTTTATTTGTTGAAGTGCCAGCAAACCCCAATCCAACTTTGTCACTTATTGCTTTTTGATACTCGAGTAGTTCACTCAATGCAAGTTAACCTGCATTCCAACGCTTGAGAGTAGCATTAGCATTATTCAATTGATTCTCATGCTCAGTTATTTGACTCTCTAACTCAAACATCCTAGATGACTTGTCATCATTTAACAGTATAAATCTTTCCTTATCTTGCTTACAATTTTCTAAGTTATTGCACAAGATATTCATTTCACCTTTCAAATCTTCTTCTTTTGCTTGAGCCATCAATAGCTCTTGCATGAGTTTTTCTTTCTCCTTCTCACTTGTTTTAAGTTGAAACACAAGTTTAGCACATTTTTTGGTAAGCACATAACTCTCTTTGTAAAGCTTTTCATAAGCTACTTGGAGAGTTTCATCATCTTCCCCTTCAACAATTCTCCCATTTGTTTCTTCTTTATCACATTCACTTTCAAACTCCTCTATATTGGTTTCCCTAGAGTTGTCATGGACAGAAGCAACAAAGGCTATGACATTCCTGTCATCATACTGGTCCTCATTCTCATCACTCAACTCAGGTTCACTTTCATCATCCCAAGTTACGGTGAAAACTTTTTGCTTCTTTTTCATCTTGTTTGGAATTTATGAGTAATGTGTCCAAATCCTTTGCACTCACAACAATGGGGGCCAGGGTTTTGAGATTTTTGCCTCCTTTTGTGAAAGAATTTGGGTCTATTCCTGAGTTTGTCATTCCCAAATCGCTTTTGTGATTTATCTTCTTGATTAGGCTTCTTATTTTTTTAAATTTTTTTGAACTTTTTAACGAACATAGCCATCATCTCAGGATCGAATTCAGCATCAAAATCACTTGCAAACCCTTGAGCTGAGGTGAAAGCCAAGTTTTTTGAAGTTTTATGATTTTGAATGTTTAGGTCATAAGTTTGCAAGTTTCCAACCAAACATTCAATTGTAATAGAATCAATGTATTTGCTTTTTTCTATTACAGTGACTTTTGGTGAAACTGTTCAGGAAGAGATCTTAGAATTTTTTGAATAATTCTAGAGTTAGAAATCTTTTCGCCAAGATTAAAAGAAGCATTTACATTATCACTTGGCGTAAAAATCATCAAACTTCTCGTCATCTTTCATACATAAAGTTTCAAAACTAGTAGTGATACGTTGAAGTTTGGAGATTTTTATTATTTGAGTACCTTCATAAGTGACTTGAAGGATGTCCTACACTTCTTTAACCAAGTTACACATACTTATTTTACAAAATTTCTCTTGTGTGACTCTACTATAGGTAGCTTCATAGCCTTAGTATTCCACCCGGCATTATTGCGGGCGTTTGAGGGAGGATGGTGCACCAGATATCTATCATTTTTAGAAAAAAAATGTTCTTTTTAAAAAAAATAGAAAACCTAAAATACTTGAGCACGCTTTTAAGAAAAAATAAAGTCGCCACTTGATTTTTGAGAAAATTCAAGAAAAACAAAATGAAGGCCACAGGTCTTTAGAAAGCGTAACTAGAGAAAAAGGGGGTTCGGGGGCTAAGGTACGAAAAGAAAAGATATTAGGCACCCTTTTCGCCCAACCATGATCTTGGCCTATACTTTTGTCAATATTAATTCTTGTTGTAAATTTTTTAAAGGTAACATATATAGAATATGAAGTTAGAGAGGGTCCATACAAAAATAAACAAAGAAGCAAAAATCTTAACTACAATCTTAAGGGTCATGCAATTTGGTTATCATTTCTAAGCATGCTACACGTATAATTCGAGCAAAGTAAAGCAAAAAACATGTTGTAAAAGATTACATGAAACAAGAAAAAGGCCTAAGGGACATGCTACAATGTCTTCATCTCTAATCATACTATATACAGACTATACAAAAAGAGCTAAAAAGATTCGACATTGCTTTTAAGCTACAAGACATCTAAAAAACTCATAGCCATGGCAACCAATGTTGCGGCCGTGACAAAATAAGTCACAAAACATACGGCCATGACAAACATAAGGTTACCGCAAGGAACTAAGAGGAATCATGTTATGGCCGTGACAACCAAAAGGTTGCGGCTAAGGTATTTTGAGGTCCAGAATGGTTGTTCAACATGCACAGTCAAAAGCTAACTTTAATGAATGGGATATTCAGGATAGAGACCATAACCCAATTTATCAAGACTAAATCTACCTTCCTTCATCCCTTACAGAAACACTATGTCTAAAAATAGAACATACAAGACTTTAGAACAGTTAACAAAAGGGGCTAAAACACGATTTTAATGCTACTGGTATCCACAAAAGCTCATGGCCATAGCAACAGTGTGAGACCTTGACCCTTTTTCTTTTTTGACGTTTTCGGACGCACATTACGTGTTTTCGTTTGAGTATGTTTTTATTTCTTTTGATGCATGATCGAGCTTAGATATGCATGCGGGGTAGGTTCCCAAGGCCGTGGGCCATTGTAGCGCGAATTTCAAAATTTCAAAAAAAAAAAGGATATTTTAGAGGCCTATAAATATCTGGAGTTAGATATTTTTAAAAAATATATTTTCCAAAACTTCTCTAATAAGCTTCCTATTTTTTCTCTGCCTTCTCTCTAAGTTCGCAGGGGTCCGGGGCTCGATTTTTGACGATCAGACTGTCGATCCTTGTTATTGGCGTCGTGGTTTACGCGTTCATCCAGACAATTCCATTTTGACGAAGCTCAATTTTACACGTGTATCGAGACATCGAGTTTTAAACTCACCGAGGTAGGATTCTAGACCTGTATGTTTTATAAGGGTTCTATGTGTAATCGGGTGTATTTTTACCGGTCGAATAGCTATATATCTAATTTTTTGTAAAGTTGGGCTTTGGGTTTAAAACTGTGTTTTGTCGATTTCGGTGGATAAAATCGTGTTTCGAGAGTTTCATTCGAGGGTTTGGTGTTTGGCTTGGGCGTGTGGCTGTCCGAGGGTGTTGTGTGGGAGTTTAGAGGCTTCGATTCGGGGTTTGGAGGTGGAACCCATAGCTTAAAAACGGTTTCTGGGCTTCTTCAGTCGACTGAACTCATAGGTTCAGTTGACTGGAACATAGTTCTTGGGGTTCGGTCGACTGGACTTTGGGGGTCAGTCGATTGAACCATGTGTTGAGGCATTTTGGTAGTTTTCTAGTGTGTTTTTCAGTCGACTAGAGGCTTGGGTCAGTTGACTGAACTTTTAGGCAGTGTGATGGTGGTTCGGTGGTTGGGTTTTGATTTCCGATTGGCATCTTATGGTATTCAGTTGATTAATTTATGAAAATTAGTTGATTCAACTACCTGTGGATTCCTATTGGGGTTCAGTTGATCGTGTGGTGGTTTGGGGGTCGTGTTGTGGCCTCGGGTGTTTCGTTTAGATGCCGTCCTTGGGTTGACGGGTATGGTTAGATTTTGGGAGTTGTGGCACGGTTGTGTGTGTGTTGGTTATGTTTGGGACGTGTAGGTCCGTGGTTTGGTTTTAAGATTTGGTTCTAGTGAGAATCGGTTTGAGGGAGGTTCAGGTGTTGATATCCGCGTGAGATGTTGGTTGTCCTGGTGTGTGGACGGGTCCCGGTTTGTAGATGGGTCATTCGGGTATTGAATGACGGATCTGTGACATGTGATGTCGTGTCGGGTTATGTGACGGGTGGCGTCATGCTGTGAGGTTATATGGTTATATGCGTTTATAACTGATTATGTGTATTTATAACTCTAGTTTATTTATGTACAGAATATGTAGGTGGATTACCTGGTTTTGGCATCGTATGTGAAACGTCGTGGTCATACATGATCTTCTGTTTATAGAACTATGATTAGTTTTATTCTCGTATATTGTAGGACGGGTATGTGGTCCTATGTGGTCTTTGTGATCGTGAACAGTTATTTTATATGCATGTGTTGCATTGTGTATATAGAGGGCGAAGAATGGTTCTACGGTAATAGTCCGTAAAGATTTGTGATGAGAGCGGATAATGGTCCTACTATGAAAATTCGTGAAGATATCTGTTGACCCTGGTCAACAAAGCATAGTGGGGCGGATAAGGGTCCTTCGGTCCTTCGGTGAAAGTTCGAGAAGATATATGAAATGTATATGATCGATCTGTGGATAGGGCTCGGGAGAGAGTCGATGTTTGTGTATACATTGTGGGCTCAGGGGAGAGTCGATTTAATTCTATCTGTGTTGCATTCGTGGCTCCTAGAAGTCGACCTTTACCTGTGTGGCATACTACTATATGTATCATGGATTGCATGTATTACATATTGTGACAGATAAACCAATTTTCATAAAACAGTATTAACGACCTACGGGAGTCAAAATACTGTATTAACAGCCTGCGGTAGTCATAATACCGGAATCGTTTTCAAGGCTCTGATGGGTCGAAAAATGGTTTATATCCTCGCTTTCCCATTGCTTGTGAAAATTATTTTTAATGGCTCCTGCGAGTCGTGATCTAAAATTATTTTCAAACTGTTTTCAAAGATTAAAAGAGAGTCTAAACTTGCACTTCGGTTTCCTAGCATATTTTGTTTATACTGCATGCCTATCTAGTTTCTGCTGAGCCTTGGTTCACGGTGTGGGATTTGCTTTTCTTCAGGTACCGGTCACGCAGGTTGATCTGGAGGTGCTGAAGAGGTGGAAGAGTTATAGTCTTCCTTTTTGTTTCTATTTGTATCATATATGTTTATTTTGAGAGTGTATTCTTGATTGGGTGTTATATTTGGTTGTTTATGGGTGTTTCACGTGGCCCGGAGTTTGGGGCGTGATAGCTTGATATCAGAGCGCTGGGTTCGAATACCTAAGAGCTGTGAAAAGAGGTTGCATCACCGTGTGAGGTTGATTGCGTGTGCTTGACTACATGTGTTTAGACGCCTTAATAACATGATCGTGTCAACATGTTAGCTATGTGAATGATGTGTATATGTGAGCATGGGGTTGAATCTTAGGAGTGATAGTCTTGCCTTTGGGCGTTTGGGTTAATAAACTTGGGAGTCAAGTAGGGAGTCTGAGTAGGTTATTCAGATTGACGTGTCATTTTTGTTGGTTCTCCTCGGTATGTGGGGTTTTGTTTAGCATGAACCTATGTGCTTATGTGTTAGCATGCTTATGTGGTTTATGCTATGTGCTACATCTCATGTCTTGTCTTTTTCATCTAGACGTGACGTCTGTGAGATGAGGACGAGGCCGTGGTCGAGGCCGTGGCCGTGGTGTTGGCCAAGGGGATGTTCCTATCCCTGATGCTGGGGATGCCAATGCTCCCCTGGGACCGATGGACGCGACGGAGTTGTTGCGTGTGCTGGTGGGTTCTATCTAGCAGTTGGTTAGAGGTGAGATTGTTAGGGAGATAGAAGGAGTACCTGAGGCAAGAGCTACAGTAGCGATGCGGGAGATCAGGTGCATTGATCTGCCTACCTTTACCGGCGATCTTGATCCTATTGTGGCGACTGAGTGGTTGGAGCTGGTGACACGAATCCTCGACACATTGCAGATCGTGGAGGATGAGTTACGGGTTTCATTTTCCACCTTTTAGTTGAGGAGCGCTGCTCATCAGTGGTGGAGATATGCCAAGACGACTGTAGGAGTCACATGGGCAGCCTTTACAGGTGTATTTCTGGAAAAATACTTCCTGGCGTCGAAGAGGGACTTGTACAGGGAGGAGTTCTATACTCTTACCCAGGGGGCCATGGATGTTATGCAGTACGAGGCCAGGTTTACATGTTTATCCCGGTTTGCACCGAAGTTAGTGAGCACAGACGAGCTGCGATCTATGAGATTTTAGCGGGGTTTGAGGCTGATGATTAGGGAGCGTGCGGTCGCGATGGGACTTCGGGTGTTCATAGAGCTGGTAGGCAACAGCAAGGGTGGAGAACACTATGACTGAGATTCGAGCTTCTAGGGAAGCCAGGACACCACAGAGTGGGACCGAGGCACAAACAAGTGGGCGTTCCAGTAAGAGGCAGAGGGTCTTCTGGTACTAGCTTTCATCCATCTGGATTACCACAGCAGTTCTTTGCGCCAGCACCGTCAGTGGCATCATTTAGGAGGCCAGAGCAGAGGGAGTTGAGGTGTTATCGGTGTGGACAGATGGGGCATCGTGTGTCAGATTTCCCACAACCGAGACCGCATCAGAATTCGCAGTTGAGGCAATCCCAGAATCCCATACTAGATCAGTCACAGGGGAGAGGGCCGCCGATTTATTTTGGATGTGGTCAGACTGGACACATCCACAGGACTTGTCCCCAGAGGGAGGATGCGCCGAGCATGGCGGGCACACCAGAGGGTTCATTTGTCCAGGATCGACAGCGGTATCTGGTAGTACAGACTTCTCGAGTGACAGGTAGGGGAACTTCAGTTTAGTCGGTGCGGCAACCCACAGCGCCGAGTTCTGGTGGATAGGCCAGAGTGGGATTGCCCCAAGCGTATTCTCTTATAACTTCTGGTCCTTCGAGGGCACCAGTCATGCCGAATGATGCAAATTTTCCCTCAACGAGTAGAGGTACTTTCTGAGTTTACAGGCTATGGGCTAGTTCTTTTCTTACATCTGTTTGGGAGTTGGTGATGGACTCCGTGGGTGATGTGCTGTGTTGAGGTTGTGGCTGATGATGATGTGAGGTGGAGGTGAGTTGTAGATCCCGTGTCTTGGAGATAGTTAGCCGTTGTCTAGGATACCTGACCTTGTCTGACTATATCCTTGGAATGGTTTGGCTAACCATCTCGTATGCTTGTGTCGATTGCGATCGACGGTTGGTTGTTTTGATCTTGAGTTGAATTTCGGGGATAAAATTCCTTTAAGGGGGTAGAGTTGTGAGATCCTAACCCGTTTCCTTTTTTGACGTTTTCGGACGCGCGTTACGTGTTTTTGTTTGAGCATATTTTTATTGCTTTTGATGCATGATCAAGCTTAGATATGCATGCGGGGTAGGTTCCGGGGGCCGTGGGCCGTTGTGGCGCGAATTTCAAAACTTAAAAAAAAAGATATTTTGGAGGCTTATAAATATCTAGAGTTAGATATTTTTAAAAAATATATTTTCCAAAACTTCTCTAACAAATTTCTTATTTTCTCTCTGCCTTCTCTCTAAGTTCTCGGGGGCCCGGGGCTCAATTTTCGATGATCAGACTGTAGATCCTTGTTATTGGCGTCGTGGTCTACGCGTTCATCCGGATGGAATTCCATTTTGGTGAAGCATGATTTTTCACGTGGATCGAGATGTTGAGTTTTGAACTCACCGAGGTAGGATTATAGACCTGTATGTTTTATAAGGGTGCTATGTGTAATCGGGTGTATTTTTACCGGTCGGATAGCTGTAGATCTGATTTTCTGTAAAATTGGATTTTGGATTTAAAATCATATTTTGTCGATTTCGGTGGATAAAATCGTGTTTCGAGAGTTTCATTCGAGGGTTTGGTGTTTGGCTTGGGCGTGTGGATGTCCGAGGGTGTTGTGTGGGATTTTGGAGGCTTTGATTCGGGATTTGAAGGTGGAACCCGTAGCTTAAAAATAGTTTCTGGGCTTGTTCAATCGACTGAACTCATAGGGTCAGTCGATTAGATCATAGTTCTTGGGGTTCGGTCGATTGGACTTTGGGGGTCAATCGACTGAACCGTGCGTTGAGGCGTTTTGGTGGTTTTTCAGTGTGTTTTTCAGTCGACTAGGGGCTTGGGTCAGTCGACTGAACTTCTAGGCAATGTGATGGTGATTCGATGGTTGGGTTTTGATTTCTGATTAGACTCCTACGGTATTCAATTGATTAATTTATGAAAATTAGTTGATTCAAATACATGTGGATTCCTTTTGGGGTTCGGTTGATCATGTGGTGGTTTGGGGGTCGTGTTGTGGCCTCAGGTGTTTAGTTTAGATGCCATCCTTGGGTTGACATGCATGGTTACATTTTGGGAGTTGTGGCACGGTTGTGTGCGTGTTGGTTATGTTCGGGACGTGTAGGTCTGTGGTTTGGTTTTAAGGTTTGGTTCTGTTGAGAATCGGTTTGAGGGAGGTTCAGGTGATGATCTCCGCGTGAGGTGTTGGTTGTCCCGGTGTGTGGATGGTCCTGGTTTGTGGATGGGTCGTACGGGTATCGAATGACGGATCTATGGCATGTGATGTCGTGTCGGGTTATGTGACGGGTGGCGTCATGCTGTAAGGTTATATGGCTATGTGCATTTCTAACTGATTATGTGTATTTAAAACTCTAGTTTATTTATGTATGGAATATGTAGGTGGATTACCTGATTTTAGCGTTGAAAGGTGAAACGTCGTGGTCATACATGATTATCTGTTTATAGAACAATGATTAGTTTTATTCTCGTATGTTGTAGGACAGGTATGTGGTCCTATGTGGTCCTTGTGATCGTGAACAGTTATTTTATATGCATGTGTTGCATTGTGTATATGAAGGGCGGATAATGGTCCTACGATGAAAGTCCGTGAAGATATATGTTGACCCTGGTCGACAAAGCATAGTGGGGCGGATAAGGGTCCTTCGGTGAAAGTTCGAGAAGATATATGAAATGTATGTGATTGATCTGTGGTCAGGGCTCAGGAGAGAGTCGATGTTTGTGTATACGTTGTGGGCTCAGGGGAGAGTCGGTTTAATTCTGTCTGTGTTGCATTCGTGGCTCGTAAGAGTCGACCTTTGCCTGTGTGGCATACTACTATATGTATCATGGATTGCATGTATTGCATATTGGGACAGATAAATCAATTTTCTTAAAATTGTATTAACGGCCTACGGGAGTCAAAATACTATATTAACGGCCTGCGGGAGTCGTAATACTGGAATCGTTTTCAAGGCTCTGATGATTCGAAAAATGATTTATATCCTCGCTTTCCCATTGCTTGTGAAAATTGTTTTTAATGGCTCATGTGAGTCGTGATCTAAAATCGCTTTTCAAACTATTTTCAAGGCTTGAAAGAGAGTCTAAACCTGTACTTCGGTTTCCTAGCCTGTTTTGTTTATACTGCATGTCTGTCTAGTTTTTGCTGAGCCTTGGCTCACGGTGTGAATTTTGTTTTTCTTTAGATACCGGTCACGCAGGTTGATCTAGAGGTGCTGAGAGGTGAAAGAGTTATAGTCTTCCTTTTTATTTCTATCTGTATCACGTATGTTTATTTTGAGAGTGTATTCTCGATTGGGTGTTATGTTTGGTTGTTTATGGGTGTTTCACATGACCCGGAGTATGGGACGTGACAAACAGAATGTTGCGGCCGTAGTAAAAATAGCCATAAAACTCGCGGCCGTGACAAATATAGGGTTGCCACGAGAAAGAAAGATGGAGAATGTGACAACCGTTACAACCGTGACAACCAAAGGTTGCAGCCAGGGTATTTTTTTTTGTCTAAAAGGGCATGCAAGATCCAAACAGAACTCAAATGAATAGGATGCTCAGATCAGAGACCATAGCCCACTTTGTTAAGACTAGATCTATTTTTTTTCATCCCTTATGGCCACATTACTTCAAAACACTAAAAAAAAGAAGAAGAAACAGGAGTTATAGAATATCAAAATGGTTGACAGTAAGCTTAAAACACATTTTTCATGTCATTGATCTCACAAAAACCTTGAGGCCATAATGAAAATGATAAGAAACAATGCGACCAAGAGGAAATATATGGTGGCCGTTACTTTAGGTTCAATAAAACACACGGCCGTGACAACCAAGGGTTGTAGCCGTCATGTTTTTAAAAACCATAGAGAGCTTTTAATGTGTCTAATGTGCTATTGAGCGTGAAAATGAATTATAATATACTTGTTTAATGCAAAACAGAGGGTCACATGTATACTATTTAATGAAGAAAACTCATATAAACATGTTTTTGATTGAAATGAATAGCAAGATAGCAAATAACCAATAGAAACTTTATCCACGACACCCTCGAGAGAGAGAAGATGAGGGTTTATAGAAGTGTTGTGGTTTCCTAAGGTTACCTCGTATGAATATCCACCTCGAATGCCTCCTCAGATGTGGGAATCGAATACCTCCAAGCCAAATGTTCTCCAAAGCCTCACTGGTGCAAGTAAAGACATGAACTAGGCTTTGAAGAGTGTAGGATGAATATCGGAATATCGGGTGGGATTCGAAATCGATAGAGTTTTGGTATCCAGGTTGATCTCTCTCTCATTTCTATGCAAAACATCTCCTGTTTATAGGTAAGGTGGGAGATTAGACACCTTCTGGAATGCTGCCACATGTCCAAAAAGGTGTCAAAGTTGTAGCCGCTACCTTTTTGCTTTTGCACAGTGCCCACTATGTCCTTTATTCATACTAAAAGTGACAACCATGACTTTCAAAAGTTACAGCTAGGTTTAGGTTTTTTTTGAAAGTGGCGGCCGTGATACTCGAAGGTAGCAGCTTGCTCTAGGATCACAAAAAAGGTTGCATCCATGAAAGTAAGGACACGACTTGTTCTAGGCTTTTGAAAAAGGTAACGGTTGTAAGGATATGGATGTTACAGTCTAGATGTTTTTGGTAGTTTCTTGGGTTTTGAACCGAATCCTTGATTTTACTTGCTTTAAAGTATCCTTGAGCAAAATTTCCATGTTTTCGTCGCTGGGGAGCATTTGAGATGGGTGCCTAAGATTCGGCTTGGTCAAGTTGGGGTGTCTACAATTATCAAAGTCAATCCTATCCCATTTAGCTGACGGCTTGGGGACAGTTTCACCATTAACAATTACAGTCAGGTATGCATATCCCTCAGTGATAGCTAACCAAACGCTCTTATAAATAGATTTAAGAAAAGCTCTCATCCTGACTTTCTAGAAATGGTAGTTAGACCCGTCAAGAAGAAGAGGTCTACTAGTGGAGGCACCTTCTTTCAAATAATCCATTTGTGTAAATTAAACTAAACAAAAATAGGATCAACAATAAATCTTACACCGATACCAATTGAAAAATAATTTTTCCTTTTTAAAACAAAAAACTTTTTATTTGATTTGCACGAATGGATTAATCAAAGAACATTAAAAATTAACCCACAAACAATCACACACAATAGACAGGCGATTTTTTTTGTGAAAAATCCCAATCGGGTAAAAGCCACGGGTCGTATCCAAGTCTGAAAGACAAGCACTATAATAAAAGTTTTGGTTACAAGAAAATCCTTATAACACTCAGTTGAATCCGCAGCCTATTGCTAACTAGTCTTCTTACTGAATTCTCGTACACCAAATCCATGCTTGTTTACCGTCGGAATCCACCTATAGTCTGTTAGGGTTTGTATACTGAAAATCATATTTTTAGTATTTAATTTTATTTTAATAAAATTAATTTTTTATTTTATAAAAATCTTTATGAGTAATATATGTATATTATTTTTTTTGTTATTCATGGATGTATAATATTTTGTATAGTAGAGTACGGTCTACACACAGAAGATCATATTTTAGGTTATTGGAGAATATAAGTTTTATGTTCACAGTTTAAATTGAAATAGACATACCATCGGTACGACTATACTACAGAGTTTTAGTAGGTCAGTTTTGGTTACGTGGAACAGATAATAGCGTCGTCTACTGTTCTGACTCTCTGTATTAGTACACTTTGTGTGTATTGAACAGGACATTTGGATTAATTAATTTTATACTGACTATATAAATTAATTCACACTCTAAAATTATTATGAATAGTGTTTATCCTCGTAATCTTGAAATAATTATTGATTTGCATATATTTAATATTCGTTATTTTAATTTATTAGAGGGTACGATCTTATATGAGTTTATATTTTTGGTGAGTTGGATTGCGGTATTATTTATATGGTAAATATTAATTATTGACGAAATTTACGTCCTGAAAGATCGGGATTGACGATACCCCCTTAAGGATGCTTAGAAGTTTTGACTGGGCCAAACTCTGCAGATGGATTTGATTATCCGGCGGTCAAATAAATTAAACAAAAAGGTTTAAAGAATAACAAGATGCCGATTAAAGTAAATTGTCAGTAATTAAATTTAATTAGCGGGTATCGAGAATCTTAACGTGGGGAGAAATAGTAAGCATTTAATAACAGGAGCTCAATGATATATGGTCTTGAGATTATGGATTAGAGTGCAATTATAATTCTTTAGTGGTGTGAACTGTAATTTAGTGTTTTATGAAAATTGCAGAAACGGCTGCTGGTTTCCCATAATTGAAGATACCGTTATGAGTTTTGCTTAATTGCAAAAATCGCTAATGCGTGTCTGTGTTCCACTAGAAGTCTTATTCATAATTATTCCACAGGTCCCTATTATAGTCCTATATATATGCGGGTAGGCTGACCCAGTTTCATAACTTCTCTTAGAAGACTAAAGCTGTCCAGGTTCTACAGGTATGAGTTCTCGAAGGATTATAGCCCACACTATATCCAAAAATCGCATAAGAGAATGCAGTAGACGATCTGATAGGAGCTTCAACTCGGATTCAAATCGTAGTTGAAGATTCGACCGGTAAAAAGGTATACTTCTAAATTAACTTTGGATGCACTGGTTTTATTTTGATTGTTCATCATCAAAAAATTTTATCTGGAACCCGTTTTGACATTTGCCTATCCAGTTAATTATTTCAGATAATCGTTTGTAAAAATAAAGATTTTGGCAGTTTTGCCTCCAACAATTAGTATCAGAGCCATTTTATTTTTTGTTTTCAATTATCAGGATCAGGAAGTTTTAGAACTGTTGCTAATTTTGTTTTACAGGTGATCTAATCTCAGTTTTATGATCATCATTAATTCATGTTTGATTGAATAGATTGTGAATGATGATTATTTTTTTAATCACGGGGGTTGATCGTGATAGATCGAATGTGAGCCTTTAGGACATAGGATCGATGTAATAGTTAGTTTCTATTTTTAAAATATCTGTTTAAATTATTTAAGAATAGGTTGAACATATCCAAAAACAGAGGCGGCACCGGCGGTGGTTCGAATTTTTTACGGGCCACGGATCGCGACAAGTTTTTAAAGATTTTAAATGATTTTTCTAGTGAATTGTTTTGCAGTATTTATGAATAAAAAATAGTATAAAAAATAAGCCAAAAACAGCGAGAAAAAATCACCAAAACAGCCCGGTTCTGACAGCTTTGCTGGTGGCAGTTCGGCGATGATTTTTATGATTTTTTGGGCCATTTTTGGGACAATTTTTTGGAAAATTTTTTAAACATAAAATAGAAGTAAAATATACCTCAAACTACTGTCAAAAATCAAAAAAAATTAGAACAAAATCACAACCCAAATAGGCGACAAACAGGCCGGTGGCGGTGGCGCCCGGCAACAGCAGCTTCCAGACAGTTTTTTGATTATTTTTTGGGCTATTTTCGAGCAATTCTTTTGATAAAAAGATTCTACCTTTCAAGAGCTTTCTAACGGTATAAAATACATCGAAAATAGGGTGCAGAAAGAGGTCGAAAAAGTCTCGGTAAGTTAGCAGTTCTAGGCGGCGGCGCTGGTGAGCGGCAACAGTCTGTTCTAGGTGGTTTTTTGGCAATTTTTTGAGCTATTTTGGAGAAGATTTTTTTATAAAAAAGTAGTACTTTTCGAGAGATTTCTTTTGATATAAAGTACATCGAAAATAAAATTCGAAAAGTGATCGAAAAAGCCTCAGAAAATTAGCGGCGTAGTATTGTGGCGGGCAGCAGCATTTTTGAGGTTCGAGCCATTTTTTCATCCTTTTTTGGTACTGGTTTCGAGCAAATTTTTTGACAATAAAATTTCATATTTCGAGAGCTTTTCAATGGTATAAAGCTCGCCGAAAACAGAGCCCGGATGAGGCAACAAGAGCCGCCTGAAGGTGGCAGCAAGGTGGTGCCGACGGTGGCTGGTGGTTGCTGGCGACTTTCTCTCTCCCAGCCCTTGTTTTGATGTATATTTTGATATATACGAGACTGATATAATATATATTAATATATCTGATAGTATCAGGGAAGTCTGGCGCAATCAGGATACAATAATCAGAGATAAAAGAGAATTATAACAGCTTATTCTTTTCAGGAGACTGAAATGCTTCAGCATTTTACTTCGATCATAAAATTGGGATATATGCATATCATATTTATATATATACCGCGTTGATGATTGCATATCTATTTTATTTATCCTATTAATTTAATTAATTCAAAATTTTAGTTTTAATTAAAATATTTTGTAATAGAAAATAAAATAATTTTTTTAATTAAATAAAATTTTTTAGATATTTTATTTTTTTACAAAATATCACATTTAAGATGATTTTTTTAAAATTAGATATCCTAAAAAAATGTGAGAATTAATTCTGGATTTTGAATTAAATAAATATATAAATATTTAATTAAAATAAATTATTATTTTTTAAAATATGTGAAATGAAAAATAAAATAAATAAATATTTTTAATCACTACATTAACTGAAAAGCTAGGAAAAAACTGTGCATTTATTAAATTTTATTTGTTACGCATTTAAATACGAAAAGATGATTTGATAAACCAAAATCTTTGAAATTGTGTACACGGAAAGATATTTAATTCTTTCAGATCGTATATTTTTTAAAATTAATAAATTTATTTTAATTAAATGAATTTTTATAACTCTAAAAAAATGTTTTAAAAATCTAAGTGGAAGAGAAAATTTATTCACAGATAAATTCTGTGGTCTCCATCACCAGGGGATCAAATTTTGTTGACTGAAAATGTAATTTGGATATAACTTTAACTATAAATGGTATTCCTTCAATACTAGAAAATGTGTTTGTTTCTAAAAAAGGTTCTTCCTCTAGGCTGAAAGACATGAAGAAGAAAAAGGTTCAGAAACAAGGAGACACGATTTTTAGAGTATTTAGTGGGCCATGGACTAGTGTGAAAAAGTCAAAAGACAAATGTTTTTACTGCAACTAGACTCGGCACTGGAAAAAGCCATGTCTAGTATTTCTCAAAAGGCACAACAAACAGGGTAATTTATATTCACTGGTTGTGAAAACATGTTTAGCGATATTATCTACCAGAACTTTGTGTGTAGATACGGGAGCCTCTAATCATGTCTACAATTCATTGCAAGGGTTCCAAGAAACTCGATAACTTAGTGATTGGGAGAATTACCTACATATGGGCAATAATAAAAAGGTAACAGTAGTTGCAGTAGGAGATGTCACTCTCAATTTTGGTAGAGATCGAGTTTTAATATATAGAGATTTTCTTTATATACCTGCCATTAGAAGAAACTTAGTTTCTATTTCTGGATTGGTTACAGATGGATATTTAGTTTATTTTAATAACTCTGTGGTTATTAAGGATAATAAATGGGTTATTTGTTCTGGTACAATGGTGGATGATCTTTAAATTATTACTCTAATCTCTCATACACTGCAACTGACTGAAATGAATAACACATCTAAGTTACCATATAAGAGAAAGTTTTCTTCTTTAATGAACCAAACGTTTCTCTGGTACTTACGCTTGGATCATATTAATCTAAAAAGGATAAACAGACTAGTAGCAGATGAACTTTTGAGTTCGTTGGAAGTGGAGGTACTTCCAGTCTGTGAATCTTGCTTAGAAGGTAAAATGACCAAGAGGCTCATTTCGGCCAAAGGCTATAGAGCTAAAGAACCGTTGGAGCTGGTTCATTCTGATGTGTGTGATTCTATGATAATCTAGGCTAGAGGTGATTTTGAGTACTTCATCAGTTTCATTAATCACTACTCAAGGTATGATACATTTACCTAATGCACCATAAATTTGAATGCTTTGAAAAATTCAAAAAATTTAAGGTGGAGGCAGAGAAGCGTTTAGATAAAAGTATCAAATCACTACGATCCGACTGTGGTGGAGAACACCTTTTTAGAGAATTTAAGAACTACTTGTCATCAGAGGTGATTACATCCCAGTTGACTGCACCTGGCACTCCGCAACAGAATGGTGTAGCAAAAAGAATGAATAAAACTCTTATAAAAATGGTAAGGTCCATGATGAGTTATTCAGGTTTCCTCGATTCGTTTTGAAGACTCGCTTTAGAGATAGCGCCTTACATTTTGAACTTGATACCTTCTAAGTCAGTATCTTCTACTCCCACAAAATTGTAGACTGGGCATAAATCTAGTTTGAAACACATTCGGATTTAGGGGTGTCCAGCACATGTGTTGAAAGGAAACGCAGGTAAATTGGAATCGAGAATAGAAGTCTGTTTCTTTATAGGGTATCCCAAGGGAACGAATGGTGGTTTATTTTATAATCATAAGGAACATAAGGTCATTGTTAGCACCAATGCTCGATTCTTGAAAGAGAATTATATTATGGATCACAGGCCCAAAAGCAATATTATTCTGGAAGAACTACGAGAAAATACCAGTGGAATGGAAGAACAAGTCACTAATATCTCATTACCCCGTTGTAGTGGGAGGATTATCGGAACATGTGCAAATCAAGAACTGGGTGCTGATGCACAGGGTTCTGATTCTGAACAGTGTGTTACTGCTAGTACACAGACATAGGTAGTGTCTCGTTGTAGTGGGAGGATTGTTCATCAACCTGACCGGTATATGTTCTTAGGAGAATCTTTTAATAGGATCTCGCCAGAACTAGATACCGAGCCCTGTAACTATAATAAAGTATTTCAAGATAAAGATACAGATATTTGGTAAAAGGCTATGAATTCAGAGATAGAATCTATGTATTCCAATCAGGTCTTAAAACTTGTAGAACCATCCGAAGAGATAAAATTCATTGGATGCAAGTGGATCTACAAGAGAAAGAGAGGAGCAAATGGGAAGGTTAAAACCTTCAAAGCTGGACTTGTTGCTAAAGGGTTCACTCAGAAAGAAGGGATCGATTATGAGAAAATATTTTCGCCGATAGCCATGCTTAAGTCTATCCAGATTCTCTTATCCATTGCCGCTCATTTCGATTATGAAATCAGGCAAATAGACGTCAAGACAGCTTTTCTTTACGAAAATCTTGACGAGTGTATCTATATGATACAACCAGATAGATTCGTTGCAAAAGGACAGGAACACATATTGGGTAAGCTTAAGAGATCCATTTATGGACTTAAGTAGGCATCGAGATTTTGAAAAACTCGATTTGATCAAACCATTAAGTTTTATGGTTTTGATCAAAGTCCAGATAAGTTCTGTGTGTACAAGAAACGTGACGGAAGCGTGGTGATCTTCCTAGTACTTTATGTAGATGATATCATACTCATCGAAAATGATGTGGGGGCATTATCTACTGTTAAAGTATAGTTATCTAGGCAGTTCGATATGAAGGACTTGGAAAAAACCAATCACATCATTGGGATCAAGCTTGTCCGAGATCAAAAACAAAGGATGTTGGGCTTATCACAAGCAAAATATATCGATGATATCCTTACTCGTTTTAGCATGTAGGATTCCAAGAAAGAATTTCTCCATTTCAGGCATGGAATCACTCTATCCAAGAATCAGGGTCCTAAGACACCTGATGAGATAGAGAAGATGAAGGCGGGTCTTTATGCTTCGGTAATAGAAAACCTCATGTATGCTATGTTTTGCACTAGACCCAACATCTATTTTTCCGTTGGCATGGTTAGCAGATATTAGTCTAACCCAGGGCAGGAGCATTGGACTGCAGTAAAGAATATAATCAAGTACCTGAAAAAGATTAAGGAATATATGCTGGTTTACCAGGCAGACAGTCTAGTACATTTGAGGTATATAGACTCAGATTTTTTGTTAAATATCGAGCTTATATCAGGAGACAACCTTGCAGATTTTTTACAAAGAGCTTACCAACTAAGACTTTTGATAGTCATGTAGATGGAATGGGAGTCAGATGTATGGCAGCATGATTTTGAGTATAAGTGAGAGATTATGAGGGTTGGTATACTGAAAATCATGTTTTTAGTATTTAATTTTATTTTAATAAAATTAATTTTCTATTTTATGAAAATTTTTATGAGCAATGTATGTGTATCATTTCTTTATTATGCATGAATGTCTAATATTCTGTATAATATTTAATCTGATATGTAGAGTATTTCTTACACACAGAAGATTAGATTTTAGGTTCTTACATAATATAAGTTTTATATTCACAGTTTAGATGGAAATAGACATACCATCGGTTCGACTATACCACAGAGTTTTAGTAGGCCTGTCTTGATTACGTAGAACAGATAATAGTATCGTCTATTGTTCTAACTCTCTGTGCTAGTACACTTTGTGTGTATTGAACGGGTTATTTGAAGTAATTAATTTTATACTAACTATATAAATTAATTCACACTCTAAAGTTATTATAAATAGTGTTTATCCTCTTAATTTTGAAATAATTATTAATTTGCATATATTTAATATTCGTTGTTTTGATTTATTAGATGGTGCAATCTTATATGGGTCTATATTTTTGGTGAGTTGGATAGCGGTATTATTTATATGGTAAATATTAATTATTGACGGAATCTATGTCCTAAAAGATCGAGATTGACGATACCCCCTTAAGGGTGCTTAGAAGTTTTGACCGGGCCAAACCCCGCAGGTGGATTTGATGATCCGGTGGTCAAATAAGTTAAGCAGAAAGACTTAAGAAATATCAAGATGCCGATTAAAGTAAATTATCAGTAATTAAATTTAATTGGCGGGTATCGAAAATCTTAACGTGGGGAGAAATTGTAAGTATTTAATAACAGGAGAGTCTTGAGATTATGGGTCAGAGTAAAATTATAGTTCTTTAGTGGTGTGAACTGTAATTTAGTATTTTATGAAAATTGTAGAAACCGATGTTGGTTTCCCATAATTACAGATACCGCTATGAGATTTGCTTAATTATAGAAAGCGTTGATACGTGTCCGTGTTCTACTAGAAGTCTTACTCATAATTATTTTTCAAGTCCCTGCTGTAGTCCTATATATATGCGAGTAGGCTGAACCAGTTTCATAACTGGTCTTACAAGACTAAAGCTATCAAGGTTCTGTCGGTACGAGTTCTCGGAGGATTATAACCCACACTATATCTGGGAATTGTATAAGAGAATACAGTAGAAGATCTGATGGGAGTTTCAACTTGGATTCAAATCGTAGTTGAAGATTCGACCGGTAAAAAGGTATTTTTCCAAATTAACTTCAAATGTTCGGATTTTATTTTGATCGTTCATCATCAAAAGTTTTTATCTGAAACCCGTTTTGGCGTTTGCCCATCTAGTTAATTTTTTTAGATAATCATTTGCAAAAATAAAAATCTTGGCAGTTTTACCTCCAACACAGTCTTCTTCGCTTGAGAATCCTCTCAAGTATCGGATGAGTTGACGCTGAAGTTGCCTGAAGAGTCACCATGAAGCTTCTACGATTGCATACCATAATCCCTTTGAGTTTCTTTAAGCCAAAACTATCAAGAGTTGGTAGCCGTAAAAGCTCCAATCTCCCCTCAATCAATTCTACCCAAAAAGATACCAAAA
>JAUMHN010183179.1:0-21731 GCA_032360265.1 Heliamphora ciliata
ATTCATTGAATAAAAATTCTGACTTACACTAATCCCTACTTATAAAAATTACAAGGGTTCTAAATTAAGAAAGGAATCACTAATTAGTTTACCTAATAAAGATTCATTTCTAATTTATAATTATTGACTAATTTACTGCCTAATTTACAACCATACAATCAGTCATACAATCTTGAATATCTTCTTAATTTACAACCATATAATCAGTCATACAATCTTGCCTAATTACTACCATACAATCAGCCATGCAATCAGCCATATCTTCCATATAATCACCCATACAATCAGTCATATCTTTCTAATGTTCCAACAATTACAAATTATAGTAAACTAACGCCCATTATCGGGATAACTTGAGTCACTACGCTTCTTTCTGAAATCTTAGAAAGTAACAGCCAACAAAAGGAATTACCCAAACAGGATATTCGCAGTCTGGGAGGCACCAAACGCAGAATAACCACTGTCGACAGCCTTCTATGGTGAAAATAAAATAAAATAAAAAAACACGCGGATTCCAATGGGAGAAAAGTGAAGAGGACTGAAATTCCCACTAGGATAGTTCCGATCTATTGAGAGGGGTTGCCAACACAAGTGAGGAGTCAAAGGCCAAAAAAATAACTGCTGACAGCTTCAACGATGGCCGAAACAGTTGATTGATCCTCCAACTGCACCACATGAATCACAACAGCCTTGGAGATCAACATCATAGGCCTAGTTGGAACCTCTGAAGGCTTGATCAAACATGGGTTTCAAGACAAACATGGGTTTCGACTTCCTCTTCTCAAAAAAATGTTCAAAAAATCAAACACCCAGTTAAAGATCTTGAAAATTCCAAAAAGTAAAAATATGGTGATCTTCAACCACTCCATGCGATCATACTAGTAGGGTTTTTTGTGTTTGGAAAATTTGAGGATTCCTTTTTTTAGACCTCATAAGAGGATTAGTCCCACCAGTTTTATTTTAATAGATTTAGTCCTGTCAAATTTGAACATGGTTTTAAAAATCAGCCGTTACTATTACGTAACGGTTTCAGTGGATGCTGATACCCATTACAGCCGCTATAACGGTGCTATTGAAATTCACAGCCATAACGGCCGTTACGGCTACCATAACGGCCATTACAGCTACTATAGCGTAATGGTGAAAACGGCCATTACGGACGTTACTCTGTAAAAAAATAACTTTTTGGCATGTGAATGGTGCTGATGCCTATTTTTTGCCATATCTTGGATCACTTTCACTATTTTCATCTCAAAACAACCGAGAAAGAGGCAAACCAACGGGATTAAGCAATTAGTTAGATCTACTCCATTTCGACGAGATTTTTGGATTTTCGGAAGTTTAAATCTTTCGAGTTCTTCCGATTATATTTCCAAGTTACAGTTCTTACTTTCTTCATCTTCTCTTCTTTCATTTGATGATTTTGATCCACAATTAGCTAAGATATTCTTCATTGTGGCTATAATTTTGCATTTTCGGCAACGGGTAGGTCTCGCTCATCTCGGTCGATACTTACTCTTTCATATTCATTTATGAAACATTCTATTCTTTAATTTCTTCAATTTTGGGAACCATTATTGTTCTGAATTTTCTGATTTTGGCATTTGCTGGGCTCTTCTCGTTGGATATGAAGGTATAGTCTTCAGAATCTTCAGATCTTCTCCTTCTTCCATTGTGGGCCTAAACTTGAGTTAGTTTATGGCTGAAATTTTAATTTTTTTAATTATTTTTTTTATCTTCATTTTTTTGAAAATTAAAAATAATATACATATCTATCCATCTATTGCTTATTTTTTTGAATTAATGTTATATCTTTTTAATAGTTTAAAATATTTTTTAGTTAATCTCAATTTGTTAATGAAAAAGATATGGAACTCAGAAGTCGAGGCCATCTGGCGAAACTAAACTTACTAGTATAAAATTTAGGAAATATGTTAAATCATGTCTCAAATTCATCAAAAAATATTTTAAAATCTAATAAATATAATTTTAGGAAAAAAACATACATATTAGTTCATTTTAGTTGATTTATACAAAAAAAAAATCACGACTCCGGTAACCGCTACCGTTATGCTATTGCCGTTACGCCCCAAAACCATGTCACCGCCACCGTTACGGCGACTACTACCGCTATTTGAAACCATGGATTTGAAATTAATATTCTGTCTAATTTGCCCATAATTAAGAGGTAAGATTACCCGTTTTTGTAAATTGGGGTAATTAATACACGACACTTGATTGAAGGATACGGGTTTGATCGTGCGGCCAGAGATGGTTATTATCATTCCAAACCGAGTTGGTGGAATGTAATCTGGAAATGGTGGGTTTCAAATTTTGAAAAGTCAAGATTTCTCATTCTTCCAAATCAGCTTGATCCCGACGGAGTATCCCACGATTGTGTATCCCTCAAATTCGAACGGGAATTCTTCCAAATGGGAATTCTTCACTGCTACGATTGTGTATCCCACAAATCACTGGGATTGTAATGCTGAATATTGTAATTTTGTATGTTTAATATCAGATTGGGTTTTACTATAGTTGTACCGAAGGTGCTCCTCCTCCAACTTACATTCGATTCTTGTTCTGATCTCACGGCGAAGACGGCTCGCCTATGACATCACGAGAAGAATGATTGACTTACCTACCAAGTAGACAGCATGACATAACCATACACTACTTTACTCTACTACTAAACGAAACATTTTTACTATACCCTATACTATTATAGTATAGGCAATGGAAACTAGCGAGGGATTTCTTACGGTTTCTAAAGAGTTGAAAGTTGGGTCGAATACACAAGGTATTTTCATATTTTATGAGTCTGTAATAATTTTGATTTCGTTTTTGTTGAAGAATGAAGTTTAGCATCAAACATTGTTGATCCAGTGGCCCCACATTGTGAATATAGCATCAAGTTGTTTTCGTTTTCATAGTTCCTCAACTAATGGAAAGCAGCAACTCCAAATTAGGGTTTCTATCTTGCATGGGGAAGATGACTAAGGTCACAAAATGATAAATATATCACCAAAATGGTGGGGGGTGGACCCATTGGTTATGACAAACAAGGGATTTTAGTATAAATGATAATTTTATCAGTAAAATAATAAAATCTTTTGGTAGAACTTTAAAATTTATCAGTCAAGACGGGGGTTTACCTTCTTTGTTTGTGTACTCAGTACTGATATTTTTATCAGTCCATACAGGGGTTACCATCTTTTGGATCACTCTAACCGAGACAACCCGAACATATCACTGATATATTTATCAATCCAGACCAACTTTACATTGATTTGCCATTGATATTGCAATGTATTATATTCATAGAGTAAAATATCTTCACTAATAGGAATGGAGGGAATGTTGGTGTTGCTGTGCAAGTATGAATCTCTTACTGCTACTATACAGGTGGAGCACAACTGTACGCACGCGTGGCTTTGAGTACATTGTGCAAAAAGTGGAAGAATTTGAAAATTGGCTCCTTTTCTTTGTTGTATTCAATCCCTAGTCAAGCAAACTGTATGTTGGAAAATGCCGATGACCTAAAGGTAATGTTTTCTTTCATGAGTACATTTGATAGGAATTCTATTAACATAGAGATTGTCGAGGACAGAAATTCGACTAATTTGGGTGATAAGGATTCTAGCGATAATAGTACTGTTGATATCGGCAATTCGTAGCGGATTAATCTTGCAAGTGAAGTTAATTTGTTACCCAGTTTTAGTTCTCATAAAGAGAAGGTCTTAATGTCGTCGAGTTGGGCAAATGCTATTAGTCATATTGGACAAAAGTTTGAAGGTGGGGCACGCGAATTCCACAATGAGTTGTGTAAGCACTCGGTTGAGTGTGGATTAGAATTTCGATACGTTAAGAATGACAAAATAGGGTTACCGCACATTGTAGGCATAGGGAGTCCAGAGGATTTATGTGATTTGTGCTTACCAGGGTTGACGCAGCAAATGGTTATTTTTGCATACGTAAGTTGAATAAAAATCACACTTGTGGGACGGATGTACGGACGGCAACCAATAGTCACATGAATTCTGATTTGGTTGCGAGTTTTATTGTGGACGATGTTCGTTGTAAGCCGTTAAAAAAGCCAATTGATGTGGCAGGCGAGTTTAAGAGCAATTAAGGATTGGATATTTCCTATTACCATACTTGGATTGGAGTTGAGAAAGCCAAGGGTGGTGTGATTGGTGATTACTTTTCGTCCTTCAATAACCTGAAATGGTATTGTAATGTTGCAATCACTAGAAATTTTGGTAGCTTTTTTGAGTTAGAATTTTTTACTGAGACAAATTGTTTCAAGATTGTTTATTGCATTCGATACTTGCATACGAGGTTTTAATTATTGTCGTCCAATGTTATTTATCCATGCAACTTTTTTGAAAGGAAAATACAAGAGTAACCTTCTGGCTGCAACATCTAAAGATGGCAATCAAGGTACGCCATTAACTCAAAAACAACTGCCACGCCATGTTATTAATACCTTGTATATCAGTAGCTTTTTGGATGTTTTTATATCAGTAGTTGTGATTTTTTAATTAAGTCTGTTCACAGCACTGATAAATGCATTACTTGTAATATGCTTTCATCTTTGCACGTCACTGATAAATGTATCATTGATCAATAAAGCACGGATAAACACATCACTGATAAATGAATCACTGACAAATGTATTACTAATTAAACAATTGATCAATTCTAGATACACATTGTAGGACTCTTCCCATTATGGTTTACCATTGTTGATTCCGAGAATGAGGATAATCGCCATTGGTTTTTAGTGTGTATTCAGAGGATTTTGTCATCGGACAGAAATATAAGCTTCTTTTCTAACTGTAATGCTGGTTTGCTAAAGGCCATGCCGAAGGTGTTCCTTACATCTTTCATGCATTTTGTTTGCACTTTTTTAAGGCTAACTTAAGGAATTTATTGAGTGGGATGCCCAATGGTTTAGAGAGAAATTGGTGTTCCTATTTGCGAAATGTGCATATGCTCCGACTGTTGCTATGTTTAACATATTGGTTAGTGAGTTAGTCCAAGAAGGTGATATGAAAATTCAGCATTTTTTAGATGACCTCCCACCCGAACATTAGGCCAATGCATATTTCCCGGGATGCCATTACGGAGAGATGTGGTCCAACGTTGTTGAATCGTTCAATAATTGTATCCGGGAAGAGCGTCATTTTCCAATCACACAGCTAGTAGATAAAATACAATTCAAACCAGATGTCCCATTGAAGACGAAAGGCAGAGGGCTAGAAAGGCATTATATGTCCTAAGATGGATGCTAAGTTGGAGAAAGCCTTTACAGATAGGCGCCCCTAGGTGGTCAATGTAGCCTTTCCAGATGGAGGCCCCTGGGTGGTTAGTGTGCTCGGTGATGATGTGTTCGAAGTACATTCTACCCCTTCTGTATCGATTGACATCAACAGAAGGACTTGCTCTTGCGGTCAATGGCAATTGAAATCTTTGCCTTGCTCCCATGCAGTCATCGCTATCCGGAAAAGCGGGAAGAACTTGAATACATATGTTGACCAATTCTACTATGCCTTGACCTATCTTGCATCCTACAATGAATGTATTCGACCCATCCCTACATTGTGAAAGCCTGAAGATCAAGAGTCTGTAGATGTGATACTTTCACCACTATCACGAAAACAACTAGGACGTCTCAAAAAGATGAGAATACAATCTAAGTGTGAAAAGGTTAAGCAAATAAAGTGTTGTAGGTGTGGGATGTTTGGAAACCATAACAGGAAAACTTGTAAGGAGTCGTTAGGAGTGTAGGTTTTAAGGTTGTATTCTCATTTTATTTATAGATTTTTTTGTATTTTTTGAGCCTTTTAAATGAGATAAATATAAATTTGACAAAGTGAATGTTGTTTTTTTTTTTTTTATGTTTGACTATTTTTATCAACGTCTACTTGTTTATGACAGTACTAGTACATGTTCGTGTTTCATCAAAATAGTTGTTTAATTGAAACAGATAAATCTCACACTTAATTAAAATATGGACATGCTTTTTGTTGGTCTATGTTATTTCAGCTGGGCATTAGAAAGGGTAAGTTTGGATGCATATCTAACACACAGTGGATGCTGTCATACTCAAACTCTTGTTCTCAAACATGTTAGCTCGATATAGTACTGATGAATTTATCACTCCATCGATGTTATTATAAGTGAAACATTTATCAGTGTTGTGAGCAGAGTTAAAAAAATCACAATTACTGATATAAAAACATCCAAAAAGCTATTGATAAACAAGGTATTAATAATATGGCGTGGCATTTGTTTTTGAGTTAAACGGCGTACATTGGTTGCCATCTTTAGATGTTGCAGCCAGAAGGTTACCCTTGTGTCTTCCTTTTAAAAAATTCAAATTGATGAAGAACATTTGACGACAATAATTGAAACTACGTATGCAAGCATCGAATGCAATAAACAATCTCTTGAAACGATTTGTCTCCTTGGAAAATTCTAAATCAAAAAAGTTACCAAGATTTTTAGTTATTGCAGTATTACAATACTATTTCAGGTTATTGAAGGACGAAAATAATCACCAAACGCATCACCCTTGGCTTTCTCGACTCCTATCCAAGCATGGTAATAGGAAATATCTAATCCATAATTGCTCTTAAACTCGCCTGCCACATCAATTGGCCTTCTTAACGGCTTACAACGAACATCGTCCACAATAACACTCGCAACCAAATCAGAACTCATGTGAAAATTGGTTACCGTCCGTACATCCGTCCTACAAGTGTGGTTTTTATTCAACTTATGTACGTAAAAATGACCATTTGCTGCTTCAACCCTGGCATGCACAAACCACTTGCACCCTCTCGACTCTCTATGCCTACAATGTGTGGTGACCCTATTCTTGCTATTCTTAATATATCGAAATTCAAATCCACACTCAACTAAGTACTTACACAACTCATTGCGGAATTCGCGTGCTCCACCTTCAAACTTCTGTCCAACGTGACTGATAGCACTTGCCCAACTGGACGACATTAAGACCTTTTCTTTATGAGAAATAAAACTGGGTAACTAATCAATTTCGCTAGCAAGATCAACTCGCCACGAACTACCAATATCAACAGTACTGTCATCACTAGCATCATCACCGCTAGAATCCTCGTCACTTGAATCAGCCGAACTTCTATCCTCAACAACCTCCATGTCAATAAAATTCCTAACAATTGTACCCATGAAAGAGAACATAACCTTTAGATCATTGTCTTTATCCAAAATACAATTTGCATGACTAGGGATTGAATACGTCAAAGAAAAGGAGCCAATTTTTAAATTCTTCCACTTTTTTCACAATGTACTCAAAAGCCACTCGTATATACAGTTGCGCACCACTCGTATAGCAGTAGTAAGAGATCCATACTTGCACAGCAACATCAACATCAACATCCCCTCCATTCCTATCAGTAAAGATATTGTACTACATGAATATAACACACTGCAATATCAGTTGCATATCATAGTAAAGGTGGTCTGGATTGATAAATATATCACTATATCAGTGATACAATCGGGTTGTCTTGATTAGAGCAATCCAAAAAAAAGGAACCCTCGTATGGACTGATAAAAATATCAGTATTGAGTACACACACAAAGAAGGTAAACCCCCGTCTGGACTGATAAATTTATAAGTTCTACCAAAAGATTTTAATATTTTATTGATAAAATTATCTTTTATACTAAAACCCCCTATTCCCCATAACCAGTGGGTCCACCCCCCACAACTCCGGTGATACATTTATCATTTCGTAACCTTAGTCATCTTCCCCATACAAGACAGAAACCCTGATTCGGAGTTGCTGCTTTCCATTGGTTGAGGAACTACGTAAATGAAAACAAGAATTGATTCACAATGTGGGGCCACTAGATAAACAATGTTTGATGCTAAAATTCGTTCTTGAACAAAAACGAAAATCAAAATTATTTCACATTAAAAATTATGAAAATACCCTGTGTATTCGACCCAACTTTCAACTCCTTAGAAACCTTGATGCACCTTCGGTACAACCAGAATAAAACCCAGTCTAATATTAAACATACAAAATTACAATATTTGGCATCACAATCCCAATGATTTGTGGGATACGCAATCGTAGCAGTGAAGAATTCCCATTTGGAAGAATTCAAGTTCGAATTTTAGGGATACACAATTGTGGGATACTCCGTGAGGATCAAGACAATTTGGAAGAATGAGAAATCTTGACTTTCTGAAATTTGAAACCCACCGTTTTCGGTTAACAGTCCACCAACTCAGTTTCGAATGATAATAACCATCTTTGGCCACACGATCAAACCCATATTCTTGAATCAAGTGTGTAGCATATTAACTACCCCAATTTACCAAAACGGGTAATCTAACCTCTTAATTAGGGGCAAATTTGACAGAATATATTAATTTTAGATCTGATGGGACTAAATCTATTAAAATAAAATTGGTGAGACTAATCCGCTTATGAGGTCTAAACATAAGACTAATCCTCAAATCTTCCTTTAATTTAATCATAATTTAGAATTTTATTAAAAGGTGGATTCACTCAATTAAAGTGGAGTCCACTCATCCTAAAACCCAAAAATAACAAACACTCCACTTTTTTTCATTCTCACTTTTTCTCTTTCCTTCTTACTCTTCTCTCCAATCATTAGTTAAAAAAAATCTCAACTTTTCAAATTACCAAATAAGACAAAGGCTACATCAAGACCCTTCCAAAATGTAATATAAATTATTGATTTTATATTGGCATTATTTATTGATAAAAAATGACTATCAATTTTGCATTTATTAACAGAGAGAAAATGATTATTTTGCAGTTAATTTATGTGTATATAATATTTTTAAGGGTAAATTACATTTGCCTCCCCTAAAGTGTAAAGCTTATTTTAGGGACCTCTCCTGAGGTCTCTGAAATTATATTGACGTCCTCCTGTAGTTATGTCGGTAACATCAAATACCCCCTTCAGTTAGTTGACCGTAAAAAAAATTAACAGTTTTACTGATAATGGATATTATTACATATGAAATTCCTATTTTACCCTCCATGGCTCTCTGAAACTCCAACAATAATTCATGGCTCTACTCCCACCATGAACAACAATTCTTGGCTCCCCCGACCTCCGTTACCACCAACCCTCCATAGCTCCACCCTTGCCACCACCAACCTCTGTCACCACCAACTCCCTTTCTCCCAATGTCTCCCACTCAGGGTTTCAATGAATTCGAGGGTGAATTCAGGGAGGGGGTTTCTAGTGCCATAAAAAATTAATGTCCAGATTGGGAGTCCTCTGGTCCGGGTGACCCTAATCCTCTCATAAAGCCCAACCTTACCCTTGTTTCTCTTTCTCATACACAAACACAATCAAACCCAATCATACACAAACACAATCAGATCCAATCTTACCCTTACTTCTCTCTCTCTCTCTAAGACACACACACACACACACACAAACACAGTCAGGTGAGATTTGAGTTGGGAAGTGAAGAAGATGATGTTGATGATAAGGAAGAGGGTGAAGCCGGCGAGTCGACGTCCCACCATCGACTTCTCCGAGATCGGAGAGCATATCACCTATGCACAGCAGCGGCCCTCCGATCCTCCTCATCTCTCTCCCCACCACTGCCACCCACCACTGCCACCATGGCGCACCGCACCACCCACAGGTGCACCACCACCGTGACCTCCACCACAAACCACCGTAACCTCCATCACAAACCACCACCACCACCATCGTCGGTCAGCCACCACAAACCACAACAATAAAACCAAAAACAACAAATTCTCCCTTCTCAATCTTCTGTTCTTTCGTTATTGCTCTTATCGGAAGATTTGACAATCCAAATCAAGCAATAGAAAGACGAAATGAAACAATCCCTTCAATCCCAGGTACCAATTTTGCTCTCCCACAAATGGCTCTGTTTTTTCTTTTTTTTTCCCATCTAAATTTATCGCTTTTTAGCGGTGGAAAACAAATTTGTTTCGATTTGATTTGTTCGTTGCTTTGGGTTGGGCAGAAGGAGTCGGTGGTGCGGAGGCTGAGGAAGACAGAAGCGGAGGTGGAGAAAGCGGTGCAGAAGAACGCCGAGCTGGAGACCTCAATCTGTTCTTGCTTTCTGATTATTAGGGCTTGACAGTTTTCATCAATGGTTGATTTTTGTTGACTTTAGAGCTCAAATTCTATCGTTTTATTTCTGGGTTCATGAATTTATTAACCATTTCATTAGTTTCTGCTGCAATTTGTGTAAATTGATTGGTTTTATGGTTGCATGCAAACAATTTCAGCTAGATTGGGCAATTGGGTTTGTAATTTTTCTATTATGGTTGGAAAAGTTTTGGATATTTCAGGTTGATCAAACTATATTCATGCTTATTACAAAATGGAGTTTCAGTATGATAGGGGTCGGTGGTGCGAAGACTGGGGAAAAAGGAAGCGGAGGTGGAGAAAGCAGCGTGGCGGAACGCCGGCAGAGGCGCAGGTGTTGGAGAAGCAGAGGTGGAGACCGAGGGGATCGGGGGAATATAGATTAGTTTTTTTAAATTTAATCAATTAATTAAAAAAATAGTTAAATTGGAAGAGTAAAATAGTAAAAGATCAATTTCCGTTAATGACGTTGGCTTGACAAGTCTGACAGGGGAGGTCAGTGTCATTTCAGATATCTCAGAGGAAGTCCCTAAAATAAACTTAAATCTCATAGGGGATAAGTGTAATTTACCCTGTTTTTAATTTTATATTAAAATTACAAATAGTAATATAAAAAGAATGCCTACATAGAGTAATTCTAAAAGGGGAAGTGAAATCAAAAAAGTTGGGGCCGAAGAGAGTGGAGAACAAGAAATGTGGGTAAGAGAGCAAACTAGCATATGTCAAGGAACGACGGTGAAAAAGTTGCATAGGGAAACACAATTCAATTCGTGAAGAGCCAAGTGCTGAGTGGGAAATAATTTATTGGTTGGGGATACCACGTGCGTGACACGGTGGTACCCTCTCGATACACAAAAATTTCTCCTAATGGAGAGAATAAAAATTAAGGTTCTCTACCACCACCCTTTATATTTATATCACTAAGCTCTATATTACAAAAATACCCTTCTAGGGACAAGATAAGCAAGGAATTCAAAAAAATAACTCTAATTCCCAAAATATTTGATATTACAAGTGTATTTTATTTAATTTAGGCTTGATTTTAGGAATCATATAAGTAATCACAGGATTTATTGTCTATTTCCATTTTGGAACCATGTGGTTGGCCCATAAATACTAAGCTTATTATCATTGAAATATATTTCTAACATTAAGATTAATACCGAGTAGAGATTATTGTAATCATTAAGGTTTCTTTCATTTCCTTTCTTTTGGCAGTTCCTTTTCACATCAATCGTCGGGCATCAAAAGGTTAGTCGTCTGAATCAATAGGTTAATCGTATTAAATGTAGGTATTAGGAAGTAGAAGAGGAAGAGTATGTGAAGGTCCCACGAATTAGATGGTTGAATTTAGCACTCTTTAAGAATAGAGTGATTGAGGAAGGTAAATGGACACAAATTGTGTGTGTCTAAAGGAATGGGCCAAAATATAAAAAATCTTGGTGATGGTATGAAGAGTTTCTAAAATAATAAAACAAAAAGCAATTCTCATGAAGTTTTCAATATGCAGAAATAACAAAAATATTAAAGCTATAAAGTGGCATTACCAAATGCAATTCCTATTGAAGTATGGAACTCTTTGGATAAGGAAGGGCAGTTTTATGAACTTTTTCATTTAACAAGATCTTAAATTATTAGAAACGATTGAATAAGGGATAAAAGGACAAAAAATCCATTAGTTACAATACATAAGAAGAAAGACAATATTCAATGGCATATAAATCACAATTGTATTGAACTTATCAGTCATATAACGATTCTTTGGGAGAGAGGTAGAGAGTGATTGAGCAACAACTAGACATGAAAAATCGTTTTAGAAAATAAATTTGGGTTTATTCTTGAGAGATCTAATATGGAATCCATTTCTCTACTTAAGACTACTGCAAAAATATTGGGAAAAGAAAAAATCATAAATATGGTGTTTACTTGGAAAAAACATGTGATGACGACAACTATGAATAGTTCCTTGATTTTTGGATGAGGGATTTTTTTGAAACTGCATACATGATTATGTTGCCTTTCTTTTGACACATCACAACCCTTATTTGAGCATCTGTAGCAAGAGTTATGTTGTGCTTACCGAAATTGTGCAGATTTCAATATACTAAAATTGCTTCGTTCATATCTCGAGCTACCCAAGAAATTTTTGAGTGGTTCCAACAGTATTTGAAACTAGGCTCATATTATATCATTAATGGAACTTTTCATGAATTCTGGACTTGTCGTTCGAGGGAAAATCAATTTTTAAGTTGACCCACCTATGCATATTTTACCCGGAAGCATGAAGAGTGAGGAGACGAACTTTCCCTGTAGGTCCAACCATTTGGCTTTGAGTCGGCACCTTGACCTTTGGGTCGACCCTTTTGCCTTTAAGTCGATCCCCATTACCGAGAAAAGCTTGTCTTAGCATTCTCTTTTGTTTTTAAAGCTTCCTTTTGTTATAAACAATCCTTTCAACCATACTAATTCATTTTCCTAATTCCTTTTCTTAACTTTTCTGTGAATCTGGAGAGTGACAACATGGCATAAACTAACAACCTAATGGGCAAGTACTAGCAAATCTTCTCAACTTACTGAGCCTGTGTTTGGATTAGCTTTTTTTAGTGGCTTTTAAGCTTTTTGGCTTTTTGGTAAAAAAGTAGATGTCAAATCATGGAAAAAAAAATGGGAAAAAGTGGGAAAAAGCCTTCTTAAGCCAAACCAGATAGCTTTTTTTTGGCTTTTAAGACAAAAAGTTAGAAAAAAAAGCTAGCCCAAACGGAGGCTGAGACAATCAATTGTAACAGCTCAGCAGATGAGGGCTCACCTATATAAATTGAGAAGTTCAATATTTAGAAGATAATAAGAGACCACAAATATTGCAGTATTGGGGGATATATTTATCATCACTAAATGAAATTTCTAGTGGTTTATCGATGACAATCTATTAATAAAAGTAGTTTGTGGCAAAAAGATATATGTAATTTAGTTATACTTGTTTTATTTTCTTCTCATTATAGGTTTTTGTCTCATTTCTCATTTTTCTCATTCCCTAACAATATTACCCCCCAAAAAAGACACACAAAAAAACATCATTGGCTATTCCCAAGAAGTGTCAAAACAACTCATTACTTTGTTGTATTTTGTAGAGTTTCAGTGTGTCCCAGTCCATTTTGGTCATGCTTTGTAGTGTTTTTGTAAAAACATAGGAATTTCATATTCCACTAATATTTCTTTCAGATACCCTGGACACAAAACTGTTTCCGATCGTTTAGAAACAAAATGAAATTTTGTTCCTTGCAATGGATTCACTTGGATTTGCTTCTTTTGCAGCAATTAACAATGATAGGAATGTCAATGATTATAAGACATCTATATCAACAGTTGACTATGATGGCATGGCAAGTAACATTTAATCCTATTAATGTTTTTTCTTTTTCTTTTTTTCAGCAAATTCTTTCTAATGAATTTGAATTATTGAATACCACATTTTTTATCAATTTGTTTGCTTTATAACATTTCATTTATAGACATGAGGCTTGGTTTGATGGTTGGTGCAACTTATTGTTCTTAATGTTGTCCATTACTATTGCTTTGTTGTTGTGACGTCTGATGAATTCTACTATTTGAAATGTGTTAATAGATGGGCTTAAATGATAGGCTTTTTATTTAATTTGATATGTATGGGTGATGATATGCACGGATTTATTATGATTATTTAATGCCAGAAGCTTCTATTTTAATGATTTTAATATTTATAAAAATCGCTATAAGTTCTATATATATATATATATATATATATATATAGTGTGTGTGTGTGTGTGTATAAATGAAATGTTATAGGTAACATGTTTCATGTCCTTACAAATGATACATTTAATGTTGTTTGAAAAGAAAACAAAATATGAAATGCTACAAGTTGGGGTGCAAGGGGATTGAGGTGGCAAGGGGCTAATGGGGATGGGAACAGGAGAAGAAAATTTGACCCCACCTTGCCCCTATGGCATTCCTACAGTAAGTAATGCAAAGCATGCCAATGATTTTCAGAATGTTGTTGGAATCATCCTCTGAATGCCTCAATTGAAGGGTTACATGCCTACACCACTTGGCATTAGCATATAAGGAACACTTGGGTCGGTTCAAGGCTCAAACCATCACGATCCAAAGGCTTTCTAAGCAGGAGAGGGCCAAACTTACATAGGGCAACTTTGTGGCATGATGGAGCGGCGTGGAATAATTGAGTTTTATTTGTGTTTCTTTCATTTCAATAGGTCATTAGACAAATTTTATGTCATTATGTTAATTTTTAGAAGCAAGATGTAGTTTGGTAATTTTATTGTTAAAGATGCGCAGTAGTCATAGCCCATGGGTCTTAAATTTTGCTAAACACAATCTGTAGTAAAGCTCTTCTGAGTTGATCTCCTCGTTGTCACTGCTTGTTGCACGGTCTGCTGGCAACAGTGCCTTAATGCTCATCTGAGCAGCTAAAACACTCCTATGATCCTTCCCAAATCTTCCTCTGATGGCTCCAGCCTGGCTTAGAATTAACTCCTCGAAGAAAAACTCAAGCTCAATCCTATAGATGCTCGTCACGGCACCACCTGTTCTACAGTATGTTATTTGAATTTTATGTGGATTCTTGGTTTATAATATTTCATAAAATAATTTTTGAGTTGGGAGCAATTCTTGAAGTAGGTTGTTCACCATATTGATATGCATGTAATCTCATTGATTCAACAAAGTTATGAGAATTGATGTTATGTCTCTGGGAATTTGTCAAAACCTTATGAGGGTGAAGACTCTTTTTTTTGTCTTCCTCTTCTTCTCCTCCTCCTTGTTTTCGTAAATAATCAAGGTATTATACTCAAGTTACTGGTCACAACCTCTTAATAGAACATCATTTAGCCCTGACCACCCCCACCCCACCCCCCCCCCCCAAAAAAAAATGGTGCTTCCATTTGGCCATGAAATCCTTCTCCTAATGGTTTCATGGTTAGTAGAACTAACACAATATATGGAACATGTAAAATTAGCAAAACCTATAACAGGATAAAAATAGATTAAAACCTAAAGAAATAGAGTGACTGTTTTTAAATATTTTTCTAGATATCCTAGCATTTTTATATCTTGAATAGATCTTTTAATATAAAAAGAAGAGAGATTGGGCGTGTGACAAGAAAGATTAGGGGAACAATGAATGAAATAAAGGAGTGCATCAGAGTGTAGCATCATGACATAGGACTCTTATTAAGATGAAGGGAAAAACTAATGATACAGGGTTCAAAAAATCGGGTCGTTCAAGAAAACATGCTCTGAAAATGAGTGTACTTTTGAAATAACAATATAGGATAAGTGTTTCTAAAAGAAAATAAAAATAATACTTGAAATGAAACCATTAGGAAGATAAAATGAGATGGTATGAACATGTGCATTCTAAACTAGTAACGTGTATATGAGGAGAAGTAAATTAATCCACATGAAGGGTGGTAAAAGAAATTGAACAAAGTCAATGAGAATTGAGAATATTAGTGGAGTGATAAAAAAATACAAGATGAAAACAGAAAGACTAATGAAGGAAATTAATCCATGTAGACAACTTCAAGTAATTGGGAGTTAGTTGTAGTTTTATTGAAAACACTAAGACTACTATTCAATGTATCTAGGTTAACTAATTTTTTTGCAATTGTAGTTCACCGAACTAAGTCATAGCATGGGATTAAACATAAGAAGCACAAACATACAAAGAAGGTAGCATGTTTGGATCAAACAAGTGTAGCTACCAATGCTCATCGGACATTCCACGGCACGTGTCAAACATCAGTCCAAGCATATTCTATTAGTTTTACAATTCTTTTAGAACTATACATGCTTTAGACACTTGGGGGATACACATGTCCACTGCTTAAACATACACAAAAAGCATTGCAAGTTTGAAGAAAAAAACATGGGAGACGATGATTAAAATCAAAACAATGTGGATCAAAATCTATTAATCCATCCTCTAGGATTTTCAATTTAGGATTCCTAAAAGTTAGCTAAACTTTCAATTTAAATATGAAATCAGGAACAGAGCATTCCACAATAGGAGCTGAGAATTTTTGTTAATAATTTCTTTTTCAATATATACAATTCGGTAATGTTTCCTTACTTTTAGATAAGAAGATATAGACGCCTTAAAATGAAGATATTGTTATTAATCTCATTTACATATGTAATTTTTTTTTTATGTCACATCCTTATCTGGCCGTTCCAATTTTTTGTTTAGAAAATACTATGTTGACATATCCATATTGTGTCATCTTGTGTCCCATGCTTATATACATGCCTCTTACGATTACACCTGATGAAATTCTCCTTTTTCACATTCTTAGAATGAAATGGGAAACATTTCTTAGCCCCAAGGATTCATATTATTGATTTGATGATTATTTTTACTTAAGAGAAATCATTTTTGTTCTTAAACCATTTATCACAAGTGGATATCACTAGTGGATACATCAGTTCTTGTGCTTGAATATTTGCATATTCATTTAACTCATATATTTTATACAACTTTAGCACCATAAGAATCTTTATAAGCTTGTTTGAATATTTTTTTTATGATAATTGGAGATGATACCATAATGGTAGAGCTTCAAAAATCAAGTGTGACGATGTTTACTTATATATGTAGTCGACCCCTATGTTCTATGTAGTCGACCTCTTATTCCAAATTTACCCTAGGTTTGTTGAATTTAATTGATATAGTCAACCGCTCAATGCCATGTAGTTGACTAGATTTCCAGAGAGCAAACAATTGTATTCTATATACGTAGTCAACCCATGTTGTCTATGTAGTCGAATACCTTTTCCTAGATTCTCTTTTCCTTTGTAAAATTTAATTGATGTAGTCGACCTCTTCCTCTACCTAGTCGATCCCTTGGTTGGAATTGTTGAATTTTGGGCAAAGGCAAACACTAGGGGCCTAATGGGGGCCATGGCCCCTGTTAGCGTAGCTATTTTCTTGTTATTTTTTATATTTTGAGGACCTCTTTGTAATTTAGACTTTTATCACTTTTAATAAAAATTCTTAGAGGTGCAAGAAATTAATTAGAATCCTAAACCTATTATATTAATTCTCTCTTTTTTTCTCTCTCTCTTTATATCTCATTCCTCCTTCATACCTAACCCTAAAAACTTAAACTTTAAATTTCAACTTGATATCAGAGCTCTAGTTCTATAAGGTCTTAGATTCAAATCTCGTGATGTATTCCCTAGTTATATTTGTTATTGTGCACTCTGTGTGTTGCACTTGTTCAGTTTGTTTACCTCTTCACATGTGAGACAGGGTCGCACGTGAGTGAGAGTGTTGAATAGCTTGATATACATTGTTGGTCCATTTCCTAACAACTTAAACTTTCGAGACAATGGGTGACTTAACAGCCCCTACAACTATTTGAAAAATGCTTTTAGTTATATTGTGCATCTTTGGGATTTTAAAATTGTGCATGCAAGACTGCCACTCCCCCCCCCCCCCCCAAAAAAAATATATCTACATCCGCCATCTGCCCAACTGATTCAAAAGTTCTATTTGAATTTAGTGCTCCTATACCTACCTCAAACAGTCAGATCTCTTCAATGGAGTACATTTATTGGCTTATTCAAGACAAAGAGCATTAAGAAGGATATATCTCAAGCATTCAAAGATCATACTCAAGATCGGGCATGTTTTGATCAAGGGACAAGGAGGTAGTGGATTGGATTGAAAAATATTGGATCCCACCATTTCAGTTTTTGTCTCTCAGCCCTCAGGACAAACAACATGACAGTTTGCATTACGAGATTAGGAATAGTTGTCCGATAGATGAAAATTTGTTAATCTCTTATTCATGGTATTAATAATACTAGCCCTCCCCTTTGGTATTATTAGTACCATTCCATATTATCTTCCCTCCTTATCTAATGGTAAAAAATAACTCTACAGCTCTTATCTCATTCTTTATTCCATCCTAACCCAAATTTCTCACTATACATATAATTCATTATATAATTCTCTAGTATAACCAAAAAAAAAACACCATGTGAGATCCACAGTATTACTTATCCTATCATATCCAATTCCATGCAGATAATAAACGAGCGCTCAATGCTTTAATCACTTAGAGCTCATTGATTGTTCTTTGAATTGTACAACCCACTCGTACTAAACCTCATACCTCATTTATTATTTCAGCCTCATGTAAGAGTACGTGATCACTAAAGTTGTTGTAGAGAGTTGAGAGTGAAACCCTTTATGTTTGTTTGTTGCTCAAAACAGAGATTGTATTGCATTAGCTATCTTGAGAGCGTTTGGAAGGTGTTTACTCATTGTAAAATGTTAACTAACACCCTTGAAGCTAGTGACTTCAAGTTGTATACATGGGATGGAAGTATAGTGGAGAAAATCTCCACGATAAGCCATAAGGATTGAACGTAGTGATAGGTGCCTAAACCGGCACCTTTGAGAAGCTTAAAATTGATTCGTTAGTCCATTTACTTATTTATGTACTTTCAAGTGTATGTCAAGTCACTAATTGTCATAAAAGTTTAAACTATTATGAAATGGACCCAATAATGTATATCAAGTTATCCAACACGCCCCCTCGCGTGCAGCCTTGTCTCGCATGTGAAGAGATAAACAAACTGAACCGAATAGGTGCACCAACACACATAATACACAATAACAAATATAACGGAGAAATACATATCACGAGACTTGAAACAAAGACCTCGTAGAACCCGAGCTTTGATACTATTTTAAGTTACTAATTATCCCAAAATTTTAAGCTGCTAAGAAATGGGTCCAACAATATATATCAAGCTATCCAGCACTGTATTTATTAATTTTAGGTACTTGGAAACAATAGGGTCGAAAAGGAGTTAAAAGGGAACACAAATACATTTTGTCCCTCACCGCCCGAACAGCCTCATCCAGTCCGGACGCAAAATTACATAACCTAAAATACAGCCTTTTTTTGAACCACTATCTTGATGGTCACTTCCGTCCGGATGCCCAACACCAGAACGCCACTTCTGCTTCTACAAGGTTTTATCTTAAGCATCAAGCAGATCTGTGAGCCACCATTCTCGCATGGGTAACTTGTACACCTGAAGATGGATCCTGATTATTGAGCAAAACAAAAACCCAAACAAAGACAGAAATATTGATGAGAAGCAAAAGTCAACAATAGTGGCTAGATTGGCTGCTTGATATTGGACCTTAGCAACCACCAAATCTAAACAAAGTCCATCTGGAATTTAATGTCCAGATCTAGGGGCTTTAAAGAATAACTTTCCTTGAAAAGGATACCTAGAGGGAATCCACTTATAAAAAGGAAGGAAAGAGTCCAGAGCAGCTGGTTCTTTTCTCTGCAGAGAAATTAGGAGCTGCATGTTTAAGAAAGAAGCTCCAGGTTCTCTCATGGTGTTCACAATTCAACCCGTAGTCTACCGCTTCCATGAGTGGCTAAACTCTTTCTTAGGGTGTAGATGAAGCTCTAATCCAGTAGCTTTAATTTCTTGTATTGTATTTTGGGATGTTATTTAAATCGATGGTTTAATAACATTACGGTTTTGGTTTTAATCCATGGTTTCATAAGTCTTATTTAACTCTTGCATTTGTTTTAGGCATTTAAAATTCATCGTTATACAATGGTTTTCATGTGTTGTGATTGAGAATTGAGAGAGGATAAGCTAAGGTGAGACGAGTCGTGCTAAGACTTAGTTGAAGACGATTCATGCTTACTTTTAATATCCTATGCCAAATCTCAATTACAACTAGTTTCTTGATGACCTTATTAGAGCTTGTAGCCTAATGGGTCAAGTTAGATTCAAATAATATTCCCTTAATCCCTATATTAATCGTAGTTGCAAGATTAGATTGGATTCAAAACCATCTAAGCTTCCTTTCAATCACTTTAAAGTTGATTTATTAACTTAGTTTTTAATCTTTACTTATTACAAGTTTCTTCCATTGCGTTTCATTAAATTTCAAATAATTTCTAGGATTACTACGGGAATTAGTTAGACGAACATGTCAATTAAGCCTACCTGTCCCTGTGGTTCGACACCCTACTTATCACTATTCTACTCGAATAGAGGTTAAGTTAGGACCCTAGTTATGTATTTATTTAAATCTCTTTCGAGAGCGATCACGTAGGCATGGGGTGAACCAAATCACAATAAATCCTATTTTGTCCTTTTCAATATCTCTTAACCCCTTCATTTCCGTTATATTAACTGTTAGCGCTTGAATTTGAAGTTATTTGTGGTAAATCTTGTACGTCATTTATCATTCAAATCTCTTACATTAAGAGTGTGTGATCACTCACCGAAGTAATAGAATTGAGAGAGAAACTCTTTATGTTTGTTTGTTGCTCAAAACAAGGGTTGTTTCAAGCTGACTCACTTGACATCTCTTGAAAGGTGTTTCCTCATAGTAGAAGGTTAACTAGCACCCTTGAAGCAAGTGGTATGTACTTGATTGAAGTATAGTGGAGATGAGAAGAAGCCTTGAGGAGTGAACGTAGGCTTGGGTTTAGCCGAGCCACGATAAATATGACTTTATCCTCTTCTTTCCTTCTCTTAACTCAATTTCTAGTGCACGCGTATATGCAATATTTTCTTATTAGTTTTCTGAATTTTTAGTAACCCAATTCACCCCTTCCCCTCACCCACCTTAAGTAACAATACCAAATTAAACGGGAAAATAGAAAGAAGAGGAATTAAAAAGTTGCTAGTATAAAATGTGAAATTCTCACCGCCCCAATTCCAAAGTTGACCCTCTTTCGTTAGAGCCATCGTGAAAAACCCTCCACAGGAAACAGCAGCCACAGGCACAGGTAATGATTTTACTTTGGACGGGATGCTTAATCCGCCAGCCTCATTTGGGCCACGACCAGGACCAAGACCCAATCTACCATCACCTTCATCTCGACCCCAAGTATAAAGTTCACCTATATAAATTAAAAAAAAAAAAAAGAAAAAACAATAATAATAATGAGAACAGCATGTTTAAACAGATAATGTTAATACACAGTCAAGCCATTTCTCCGTAAATTTGACCAACCAACAATATATTAGCAGTAATAATATGCAACATTAAACCCTAAAAAAAATACAATCCAATTGCCCAGTCTACAATTTGGTTATATACATGCTCTATATTTGCTTCCATATTGTATTTTCTTCTTTGAGTATATGAATGGTACACTAGCATGATGAACCGATGAAGTAAAGGATTGTTGGTTAGAGGAACGATGAGTTAGAAAGAAACTCAATAGAAAATATTTTACCAAAGGTTTATGTTAATGGATATTCGAATATGGTATTAAAAGAGATAATTGAAAGCAAACTTAAGAATTGGAAATTTATAAAAATAAAAGATAATTTAATCTTGTGAAAGAGAAAATAGATAATGGGAACCAAGATTTGACGTGTGTGTGTGTGTGTGTGTGTGTGTGTGTGAGTGATTAATGAGAAATTGTAATGATTACACACTTGATGTAGTGATGATGCCATATTGGTATGAGTGCAATGGATTAAATGAGACAAGAGGATGG